>JANHZU010004333.1:64677-76139 GCA_032468055.1 Acrochordus granulatus
CTACTAGCGCCGCCGCTAAGGAAATGACACGCCCCCGCCGAGGGCCGCAGTCGCGGCACTGCCCAGACGGGAATCCGGAGGCGCTGCGGGGCATTTCCGGGGCAAGCGCGCCCACCCCGCGCTGCAAACGGGAGGCCCGCGAGTCACCGGCGGCACCGTTAAGCAATAGCGCCCGGCCCGTGGCCCCGCCCTCTTTGGCTGCTCCCCGTGGCTGAGGCTGAGGGCGCCGCCGCCGCCGCTCACTCACCGCGCCTTCACGGACCCCTCGCAAGCTGAGGCGCACAAAGCGGCGGCGGCGGCGGCGGCGGAACAGGCAGTAGCAATAGTGCCCCCAACCAGAACGGCGGAAGTCTCGGCGGTGACAGAAAGGAAAGGGCGGGCCCGACGTGGCGGAGAACCAATAGCCGCCCACGGGAGAGCCGAAGCGCGCTCCCTCTCTAACCACACGGCGCAGGCGCTCATAGCCGCCTCTCCTGCCCGCATGCGCACAGTCTCCCCACCAATTGGGGAGCTTGGGCTTTGCCGTAGTGCGCACGCGCTCGGGTTTGTTCCTCCACCCGACCTCAGACCTCCTCCTGACGCTCTTCGAAAGCAGAGCGAGGGAGCGAAGGCCCCGCCGCTTGACGGGAAGCGGAAGAGAGCGAATGGCGCTCGTCTTTTCCCTCAGGTAGGGAGAGAAGAGCGCGTGCGCGCCAAATTGGTCCCGCCCTCCGTGTCGTTGCGGGCCGAAGTTGCTTCCCGGAAGTTTTGTGCAGCTGGAGGGCGGGGCGGACTGCTTTTCCCGCCCTTCCTGCGACGATTGCTGCGTTCGCGTCGTTTAGTTCCTGTCGAATTCGCTTGAGAATTGGCCACGAGGACCGCCGACTCCGTTCCGTGGACGCATCCGCCCGACTGCCCCTCTCCAGAACTCACGGGGTGACTCCGCAGCCCCTGCTCCCGGGAGGCTCGCCCCGCCGGCGACCAAGAGCTGTATGCTCCGTGGACGCGCAGACATCCCGCCAGGGCCCCGATCCACCTCCTCACTCTCGCTTCCCCAACGGCCAAAGGACGGACGCAGAAAAGAGCACAAACAAAACTTGCCCGGACCGCGACCGCCTACCTCCGCTTTATTCAGGCCTGGAAGTCTACCCCCCACCTGGACAGTGAAATTTGCACCCAGAGCCTCTGGACAAGTCCCACCTGGGGCGGGGGCCCTCCGCAGCAGCAGCAGCAGCCAGCCCAGGGTAGCGCCTCTGATCTGCGGTCCAAAGAGAGGCCACTTTCTGTGCTTTAAACTTGCAAGGTTTGTCTTTATTTTTGTTCTGTATATTTTGAACGTGAAAAGAATAGTATGGAGTCAGTTTCATTTTTTAAATATTTGTTCTATGTATTTACAAGCCATAAAGTTGCTCTAAAGATTCTGAAAATATCACCAGGACTTTTTCCTTCTTCAGCTTCCAGGGTAGGACTTCTACTCTCCAAGCAGTTGGTCCACAACCGTTTTCTGATATGCAATTCCTTAGGTCCAATATTTTATTTTTTTTTGCTTCTTTTCTTTTAAATTTCGGAAGCAACCTGAGAGGCAGTCAGAAAGGTCTTTTTTTCCTGGAAGTTCCTCTCCCTCATCTACTAGCTCATTCCTGACCCCCTTAATTATGACGTAGCTACCGTGCATTCAAACAAAACTGAGGTGGATCTGAAAGGGAGGGAAATTTATTTTTTTTTCTATTATACAATTTGTTACAGAAACTGCAAATTTGAAAATTACAGACATTTGCAGTTCTTCAAATAATAAATTATAGTTCTGTTTTTTGTCTAAACAGATTTTTTTTCTTCTTAAAGTATGAGTCCTTGTTTAAAAATGAAAAAGATTAAAACAGAAAATAGTTTCTATAAATAATAGATGTATTTTGGTTTAGTGCTCCTGCCCTCAGGTTTGCGTGGACTTGAATTTTCAAGTACTTTTTGTCCTCCATGATCGCCTTTGCGTGTGTGACTATTTTCCTCCTCTTCCCACTCGTGCACACGTGGGAAAGAGGGTTCTGAGCGAGAATTGGCCTTGCTGCACTGTGATTGGCGAAGACATGAAACTTTTTTTTAAAAAATACTTAAATTGTTTTTTTCTTTTCTTTTGTATTCAGTTTTAATTATCCTCAGACTCTTCTTCAGCTTCTCGTAGCCACGTAAAGAACGCAGTGACAGATTTCAGCGCTACACCTTTCCCATTCTGTTCCGCTGGATCCTTGCTGCTTTCCCATTTGTAGAAGGCATCCTCTGATATCACCTCCTCATCATACAGGCAATCAAAAAACATCCGTAACAAATCTGCAGGCAGTGGAAAAGAAAAGTATTTTGTGAAGGGCTGAGGTGGAGAGCACAGTGCTCCATCTCGTACTTCACCAAAGACTTGGGTGACTTCCCAGTCAGGAGAGGTCCCTCTGCTTGCCACATTCATTGAGGCTGAGCGGAAGGGCAGATCAGACAAGCAGACTCTCCAGCCAGGAAAAAGCCTTCAAACAAGAGTGATAAAAAGTCTCAAATAGGGAAAGATGCTGCATATGTTGTTGCAAAGTTTGTCTTCCAGAGGCCCCAAGGCGTTCCCATCTAAACAGAAGAGGGAATCAAGAGGTCTGGTAAAAACTCAAGACCTATCCTGCCACCTCTGCTAGGAAGAAAAGCCATACTTTGTCAGCCAAGAGGACTCTAGGGGTCTGCCCACTCCCAGCCATGTTGTTCTAGGGCCACAGCCATCGACAGAGCACTGGGTATCTTGCATACCACTTTACCTAAGTCCCAATTGAGCCATTACAATAGATTAAATCCCAGGACATGGTGAACACTTACTAGGAGGTTGGTCAAGTTTTACTATGGATGCCTGTAGTGCATAAAGTGCTTGTAGTTCCTTCTCTGTGTCCGAGTCTAGGTATTTGAGTAAGATCGGCACTCTCCGCTTGATAACAGCAGTATCCACTCGCAAATTAGAGCTATCCACTGGGTAGGAGGAAAAAAGAAGTTATGTTCCCTTTCCTCACAGCTTCAGAAAGCTTCTGATTCAGAGGCTCATCAATGAGCTAGAGATGTTTTTAGAAAATGGATGGCCGCAGAACCTTGCTCAGTCCCCTTCTGCCCCAACTCTCCTGCCCCAAAGCTGGCTGGGAATCCAAACTGCCCTGGGGGCCAATGAGCCCTGGCCAAACAAACAATCACTTGCTCTTTCCTTTCCTTCTTTAACAGAAGCAGCCACAAGACAGAACCCCTGGCTGCGCCTTCTCTTCCACTAACCACATCTAGTTCCATACCATCTGTGGATCAGATCCAAGGTTAATATACAGAAAGATTCCCTTCACTATTTTATGGAACAAGAGAATAGTTCTAACGTGAAGAAATAAATAAAAGACACTAATCACACTGAATATCGCAGCCAGTCTTACCTGGGCCACAATACTGTCTTTTGTGGGAGCAATTCAAACCCAGGAAACACATTTGTGCTTAATAAGGAACAGGCGCCAACGATTCGAATCCCTTAAAAAAACAGGCATGTGAGTGCCCAAACACTGTATACCTTTGAATTCTGTTGTGGCCATTACTCACCTATAAGAGCTGCTTTACAAACTGCCGTCATTAAAGCTCTAAGGAATGTAGATGAACTCATCTGGCTTTCATCTAGATTAGCCTGAAATCAAGAGCATTTGCCAGAGTTCAGAAGCACGCTGGGCTGCGCTGTTTCTGAAAAACCCACTGGTTTCTACCAAATTCTCTCTAGCAACAGGATTCACATTCCCCTCTGCCTTTCAGGTCTTTATTCAACTGGAATTAAGCCTGTTACTGCAAAGCATCTAAAGGGGCCTTGTTCTGATGGCACATTACAAGCAACTGGCTCGGCTCATACTTTATAGTTGTTTGAATTTCTAACCACACGGCTCAGTTTACTAGGCCACCTGTATGATCCCACTAACCAAATGATATTCAGGTAAGCGAAGCAGAAAGGGAAGACAAGTGATGGCTGGCTCTGTCAGACTGGGACAATAAGGAGCCTAGGCAGGACACAGCAACCTTTTCTTAAGAGGCACCTGACGGGTTCTATTGGGTGCAGGGCAACTTGAAGCTGGCCACCAATGTTATACCTCTACCCAGTCAAAGATCTGCTCATCACCAGCTTCTTCCTCAACAATGAGTTTCTCCAGCTGCCTGTTCAGCTCTTCAGCAGAGAGTTCTTTTGTTGAAAGTGCTTCTGAGGAACTGGGACTGTCTGTTTCTGTGAAGTCCAACTTCTGTAATGTTACAAAAGCAATGGCAAAAAATTCAAGCCCAGACTTGAATTTGTCAATTCAAATTTGTCAGAAATGCAGTTGTCCCGTCCTGGAGGCAGAGCGTCACAAGGGGCCCATTCTGATAGGCTGCACTGGGCAGTGGCTGCCCAATATTCCTGCCCCTCCAAACCTTGCCATTATCAATGACCTGCTTCCCCATCCAAGCCCATGCTCCATGTGCCCCTGGCCTCCCCCTCAACAGCAACCCCCAAGGCCCCTCACCTGCTCCATGAGAAAGGCATGGACGTCGTCCTCTTCAGGGAGGAAGTCCTTCCAGCTGAGGCCAGCCTCCCTCCATAAGGCTGCCACTTTCTTATGGCTCTGTAACACAAAGCCATGGAGTTGGCCAGGATGGGTGTTCTGGAAGGTGTGCTCCTGCCGACCGCAGCCAAAGCACCTCCCAGGAGCTCACAGAGCCCATCAAGTCTTGCTCATTCTAACATACTAATGAGGAGTAGCAAAAACTTCCTCCACCCCAGGCTTTGATTCCTACTCTCCATTAGCCAAAGAGGTTTTGAAGTAGATGCTCCCAGTAACTAGCTGGGGTGCCTCTCAGCCTGAAGCTCAGAGGCAGCCTTGGCCTTTCCCATGAGGCAACAGATCTTTGGAAGATTTGTATAGATCCACAAGCAACCCAGCACATTTACCATTTGTTTGCATAGAAGGTGCAGTATTTTGGAAAGCAAAACACCAGCTCTTCTCACAGGAAGTAAGGGTTTACTAAATTCTCTGAAACAGGAGAAACAATCATCAGTTTGTCCTCTCAGAGGACCTGCCCCATGACTGAGCCCACTACGAAGGAGGGCATGCACCACTGAACTTCTCTGTTCAGCAGGTTTTGTGTGCAATTAAAGCCAGCTGTAAGACCCCATGGGCCACAGCTCTCCTGCCCAGCCTGCCATGTTCCCACTACAGGGATCAGGGAGAGACTCAGTCTGGCTTACATCACAAGTTCTCTCATAGAGATGCCTCCTTCTTTTAACATTGGTGTCACCAATTCAGCCAGGTACAGCCAGATGTGGGGGATATCAATAGCCATGTCATCAGCGGTCTCCAAAGTGTCTGCAAACCTGAGCAAGAAAGGCAAGCCCTTAAATACCCATTGGGCAATTAGGTGAGCTGGTGGCTTCTGCCCTCAGCCTGAGTATAAGAGTATTTCTGCCAAAAAGCAGAGCTGGCCAGGGAGCAGGCAGTTACCCACCCTTTGAAGAAATCCTGCTTGCTGAGCTTCTCTGACTGCACCAGCTGATACAGCAGTTGCCCCATGTGGTCTCGGGTGATCTGACTCCTCTCCAGGGTGGATTCCACACCAACTTGCACAAACACCGGCAGGATGCCAGGCACATTCAGCTCTTCCATACATTGCACAGCTTCCTGGGGAGACACCAGAGGGAGCAGGCTGAGGAAGGGGGGCCTTCCCTCCTGTCCAGATGCTAGCCTCTTCAGAAAGCTGCACAGAGGAGAAGTGGGATCTGTTGCAGGAGGGATCAAGCACCCTCTGCCCAACACCCCTGCTGGCCTTGAGGACCTGGCTTTTCCCAGGCAGAAATGACTGTCAACTTGTTTCACTCAGACAAGGTTTCCTGTTTATTTTTTATTTCTTGGACTGATTCTAAGGCTGTGCTGACCACCAGAGAACCAACCATGAGTTGGATGACTATACAGATCAATTAAAGAAAGCAAAACATCATTTACCTTGTAATCATTAATGTGCAGGAATTCATCTATGATCGATTTGCACTTCCGTTCAATTTCCTCTTCTGATAAGGCAGGCTTCTCTTGGGGGTGAGGAATGGGGGCTTCAGACTTGACTGAAGATTTGGGGGGGGAGAAAACAGACCCAGAGTGAGGAAGCGTTCGGTATTGTGATGAGCATGAAGTCTTTCAGCCTGAGCCGACAAGCAAAACGCCATTTTAATGAAAAGCAAATCTTTTCAGTTTGGTTACTTGAATGGGTCTTACTCCAGAAGAGCTGCCTTAACTCCTGAATCCCAGCAACCATTAGGCCTTGCTCAGGCAAGTCTTCATCTCTGCCTTCTACCCCAAGATGAGAAGATAGCCACATTCACATCCTTAGCTATCTTTCCTCTCCCCTTTCAGGAAGAAGGGTGGGAGCCTCACCTGCCTCCCTGGTTTTGATCTTGTCCACCTCAGTGCTGTTCCTGTCACTTTCCAGACCGCCCGTCAACTGCTTCACAGTCTCTAGCATTTCCCTCCGTTGCTCCTCCTGCGCCTGGTTGTCCAAGAGCTGCTCTTTGCTGCTACTACTGAGCCGTAAGAAGGCATTGGGACGGGAAGCAGCCGAGGGTGGCATCTTGTCATTCTTCTCCCGGCCAGTGCTCCCCCGGCTGGAGGAAAGGCAATACAGAGATGTGAACAAAGCCACCATATGAGCTTTGTTCCCAAGATTAGTCCCCACCTTTACCCCAGCACAAGACCCAGCCGATACCATGAGAGCCAGCAGCTGCTTAGCTCTACCATCCTGCTCAAAAGCAGTTGCCCACTTCGCCATATCAACAGGGGGCTGCAGAGCTGTACCTAGTCAAGGTCCTGCGAGGATCCAACTCCAGGGTGGCACCAGAGACGGCCGACACAGGCGCCTGCAGCGCAGAGAAGCGGTTCAGGCTGGTGGCACTTGGTCGTAAGCAGTCTGAAAAAGGTGGAGAGAAGAGAGCTGCTCTCGGAACAAAGATTGCCCTGGGGAGATTCCCCAGAAAGCGCCAGCTTAGGGTGCACCCTCCCTCCTTGCTGCCCAGGGGATCCACCCAGCCCCAGCTGCACTGCCTTACCGATCTCGCTGGCCTTGGCCCCACCGCTGCTGCCCTTTCCCCAGCTGCCCAACTGGGCTTTAGGCACAAGCTGGATCTTCTCGTCTATACTGGGCTGCAAAGAGCAGAGCAGCCAATTTACCAAGTGCCCAGAGATTGGGGCAGCTCCTTACCCTCCCCCAAGCCAGCCTTGCAGCATCACCCAAGGCCTGCCCTTCCCCACTTTCTCATCTCCGAAGACGAGAGAGAGGAAGGAACAACTGGGCCCGCTCTCGCAGAGATTTGCAAGCCTTCCCTATCCGAGAATGACTGATGGCTCCAGAAGGACTCAAATCACTGAGCTCAAGCGCAGCTCCTCGAAGCATCTTTGTTGACCATGCGGAATGCTTTGCCAATGACCTGGCCCAGTTTAGCTTTCTGTCAACCACCAGATTCTGCTGCAAATCCCAGAGAGGCTCTCTGCCTGTGTGCATACCTTGGTAATTTTAAGGAACTTGGTGGGGTCCAGCACACGACTATTTTTTGGCCCCTGCACGGTGTTCCAGCCTCCCTCTTCCACCCTCTGGATACCTGCACAAGCCAAAAGGAGTCTTGTAAATATTAGCCCTGTCCGTTGGGTAATCGTGCAGTGTTAGCTGGGTTCCCAAGTACAACCATCCACTGATCCACAACAGTACAGCAACCCTCCTTGTCTGGGGATACCCACAAGCTGGAAGATTTTGGAGCTGTGCAGAATATCCAGGGGCTGCTCACAGTGGTCCAGCTGAGAAACAGCCTTCGAAAGTGGCCCCAGGAGGCCTCACGGCATGCAGAGGAAGCGAGCTCTGCCACCTCAACAGAGGCTCCTTACCTGGCCGCCTTTTCTCTTTGGTCATCAGCTGCTGCACCTTCCGCTGCTCTTCCTGCTCCTCAATTTTAGCTTCCTTATGAATCTGCTCTATCGTCTTTGGGCCTTGATCTGCTCTCCGGGAGACCCAGTTGCACTACAGAGAAGAGGAGGAAGGGAAGAAGGCAGAGGCAACTGAGGGGGTGGCTCTTCCCTTTCCAGCACTGGGCATAGGAAGGGGAGCAGGTCCTAGAAAGCTCTCTGGGAGAGCCAGACCAGGAGAGCTCGAGGGCCTAAGGGCAGCAACTCCTCAGCAGCCGCCTTGGAGCCATCCACACCCACCCAAGGTCCCCAAGCAGAGGACTAAGGGAAGGATCTGAAACTCTTAGATCAGCAGATACATACTTGCCGAAGGTCAATGACATCCTGCAGCATGAACCGAATTCTCGAGGAGGTTTTCCTCTCCTTTACAATTTTCTCCATTTGGTTGAAGTACTGGTCCATTCGAGGCTGGAGAGAATGGAACAGGTAAGGCTGGCACCAGCCTCCTTTCCCCACCAGCCTCAATGCCCGAAGCGGGGGGAGGTCCGGCTTCCCAAGGTGAGGCCACCAGCCTCCTCACCTTGGCTTTCTCAAAGTCCAGGTCTTTGCCAATGGTGGTCAGCAAGCGGCAAAGGCACTCCAGGGACTCCTCATCATGGTTCTTCAGCAGCTTCACTACGCAGTCGTGCATGATGGCTTCAGTCAACATCTTCAGCTTGAAAAGCTCCCCAATGAACTTGATGTTGCCAATGGAGCGCCTTCGGGCCTTGTCCTTGGCCTCCTCCAGTTCATCATGAAGCCGCGCCCTCTCCTCTGGCTGGGGGCAAGGAAAGAGGCCTGAGGAAGTGAGTCACCAGCCAGGCAAGTGCAGGGAGCATGCTCTCCTCTCTGCTCCCACCTGTCAGGCAGGCTCTCTTCCCCCAAGATCAGGGCCCCCAAAATCACAGTTGGGGATGGGAGGCCACTCACTGTGGTGGCAGCCTCTAGCTCCTTCTGCTTCTTCTCAAAGACATAGTCATCAGCCTTGTCCTTTTCAAACTCCTTCTGGCAACGGTTCAGCAACAACTTGCGGAAATTAACGGTGCTCCCAGGTTTGTCAGCCATTGGTACTTTCAACTGCAGACCCAAAAGATGATCAGAAGGTTTGCAGCAACAGGCATAAATAAGCAGGTGCAATCAGCATTTGCAATCTCTGCACAAGAGCAGCCATTTTTGAATTCCAAAGTAAAATTTGGATTGGAGCCCTCATATCCCCAGTGCCACCTGAGAGCACCTTTGGGCCTCTGGGCATGCCAAATGACTGTTCCCGAGTCTTACCATGACCAGGCCCCTGCACATGTTGGCATATGCCACAGAGAAGCTGGGCTCGTCAATGGCTTTCTCAAACACCAGATCGATGACCCCTTTCAGCCTCTCTTCTGTGTCCACCGTTAGATCAGTCACTTGCTTCATCAGCTGATTGAACATCTGTGGAGTCAACTTGTTCAAGATGCTGCGGACCTTGCGGAAGAGCTCCTGAAAGGAAGGAGAGAAAGAGCGATCCATAAACTGGAGAGGGGCAGCTATAGAAATCGAAGGAATGAGTGAATGAATCCATCCAGAACAGTTCCTGGGGCCTTTTGACAGCCAACGATCAGCCACCAAAAAGATAGATGGTAGTCAGCTGACTTCAAATCATCATTCTGTCCTCCTGATGGCTGGCCTGGCAGGGAGAGGAAAAAGGGCATGGGTGCAGTGACAGCCAGGTCCACAGCCCTGAAACACTATGCGGCACCTCCTTTGCACCCAGCACTCCTTCCCTCCACTGGAGCAAGGCAGAAGAAAGCAAGGATTCCCATAGTGAGGGTGAGAAAATGCCTGGCACTTGTTACCTGTTCTCTTAACGCGCACACGTCAACTGCTGAGACAAAGGCCCTTTCTCCAACCCTCACCTGGGTTTTGATGCTCTCGGGGTCATCCGCTTGCGTCTCCCGTTTCAAGCTTGGCTTCCAGGCGTTTTCGGCTTTCTTCAGATGGACATCCTCTCTGACACACACTGTGATGATCTTCCTGGGCTCTCTCCTCTGGCTTGGCTGAGATCTCCGGGGCCCCACATTCAACATCTAAGACAAAAAGGAGCCATCCAGATATCATGCCTGGCTTTACTCAAAAAGTGTATATCAAGCTGTACACCAGTCACGAACAAACACAGACCTCGTCTGCAATCCTCTTCTTGACTATGTTGACTACTTTTGGGATACCCTCTTTTTTTCTCAAAAGACCAAACCCTTCTGAGGACCAATTTCACTTTGAAATTCTACGAAACTTGTTCCGGAAAATGGATTCACCCTTTCTTTCATAATGTTGTATGCTTAGGGATGGCCTATTTGCATTTTAAATGCATCACAACTAAAACTCAGCAATTGCTATTTCAGAATATGCAGCCATAGAAAAAGAGCAACATGCATTTCATGACCAGCAACAAAAGCTAACCAAGCTAACAGCAACTCTCTTCCTCGAATGAAAACCCCAGCCTGCGGAAGAAGGAACTACTTCTTCCCTGCTTTTTCTTCCTGCTTGCTAAGGTGAATCAGCCCACTGCTTTTCAAAAAGCACGTGGCCAGCAGTGTAGCAGCCAAGCATACCATTCCATAGGACCTGTCTATGCACTAGTGCAAACATCTCCAAATTAACAGGATTCATCCAGAAGGAATTTCCCAGTACACTGCTGAGCAGATCATCCATTAATGCTGATGAGACTTGGGAGACCATTCACATGGGCACATAATCAGGAATTTGGCTACACACCTCTATTTCTTACCACATATGATCTTTTCTTGCTGGTGCCCAAACTATGCAGCTAATTCACATGGAAGCAATGAAGGGGCAGAGCGGGTGGAGACAGGAAAGCCTGCAAAACTGGCCTAAGGCAGCACAACAGGGTGGTTCACCATGGCAATTGCTAATTGGGAAGGGGTTTCACCTATGTAAGCTGCTGCTGCTTCTTTCAGCTGCTCCCGTCAGGGATCACCACAGTGAATCTTCTGTTTCCATCTCCTTCGGTCTTCAGCATCCTCCTCAGTCACACTGACCTCTTGCATATCCTCTCTCATAGCATCTATGTACCTCCTCCTGGGCCTTCCTCTTCTCCTTCTGCCTGGTAGCTCCATCCTCAACAACCTCTTCATCCTTCAGCAACACATGCCCAAACCATCTAAATCTCGTTTTTCTCACTTTACTGCCAAACCTTCCTACCTGTGCTATCCCTAATTTCTAATCTAATCCAACTTTGTCACACCCAATGAGAATGGCCACATCTTCAACTCTACCATCTCTAGCTTCACTTCTAGTCTTTTAGTCAGGGCCACTGTCTCCAGGCCGAACAGCATTGCTGGTCTCACCACCATCTTGTAGATCTTACCTTTCACTCTTGCAGATCCCTTTCTATCACATATCACTCCTGACACTCTCCTCCATCCATTCCATCCTGCCTGCACTCTCTTCTTCACTTCTTTGTCACATTTCCTGTTACTTTGGACAGTCAACCCTAGGTATTTA
>JANHZU010004333.1:95390-109018 GCA_032468055.1 Acrochordus granulatus
AAAGGTGTGTCTAATGTGTCAGAAAGCCAGGCCATAGAATATTTAGCAAAACATCATGTTACACTGTAAATCTTGAGGTAAGCTTAATTGTCCACAGAGTACTTTCAGAGTTTCTGACAGCTCCTAATCAGAATAAATTTCCTGGTATGTCAATCCTCACTCCTCCCTCTATGGGAGTCCACAGCAGAATGTAGGACTTCCCAGCACTTCCTTTCCACCCACCCCTTGGAGGTGCTACTCTTTCACCCAGTTATCTCTACCCATCCAGTTCTTAGCATCCAAAGGTCAGCTTCTTCTCTAGCATCGATTACTCCTTATGACCAAGAAAGTAGTTTTCAGTCTCCAAAAGTCACTGAGATTAGAGCAAAAGGCTTCACCTTCTAATTTCTCCTTTGGGGATGTCAGAACAAGAGGCCCAGCAGGAGTAGTGGAGAACCCATCAGACCTAACGCAGGCTCTGGAACAAGCAGCCCTCAATTGGACAGGTACTGTCAAGGCCAGGGAACAAAACCAGCTGCCCCTTCTGCGTAGATGATATCAGCCCTGCTCTGAATTTCACAGTTGGCCTCTGGACCTCCTTACTCTTTCCAAGACTGAGCAGCAATGGTACAGCATGAAGTTCTCTGGAGGCAATGAGATGCCTCCAGCCCCCAATGCTCCTCTGTCTTCCAAATACAAAGTTATGTGGCTGGTATGAACTCTGTATGGAGCCCCCTGCGTGTCTGCAGAAGGGGCCACCCATGTAAACAAGATAATCAGAGCCAGGCTGTTCCAGCCGGCATTGCTGGACTTTTTTCCTCTTGTGACTCACCATCCCACATCCCAGAATCCTTTGCACCAGTTCCCTTGGATCTTCAAAAAGACTGCTGGCTCTTGGGTGGGGTGGAAAGCTTCTGTCCCTCCTCCCTCCTGGCTGCTGGAGTGAAAGTGAAAGAGAGTGACAGAGTGAGAGAGAGAGAGGAGGAGAGTGAAAGGGGGCAGAGAGAGAGAGTGAGAGGGGCAGAAGGAAGAGGGCAATAGGGCAGCGCATCCTCTCCCAGGCTTTGCAGGATCTCTGGGGCTACTTGTCCTTGGCTCCCTGGGGGTGGGCTCTCCTTCCCCCTCTCACCAACTACCAAGCACAAAGAGAAAATTCAGCTTTTCAGGAACAGTCCTCTTCCTCCTCAGCCTAAGAATGCTCCCAGCACAGTCTGGCTCCTTTCTAATTAACATAAATCCTCAGTGGAGCTTCCACGGCTATTGCTCCACCAGCTTTTCTTTGGATCTAGGTGGCAGGGTCATTCCCCTCCCACAATAATCCCCTCTGGAGAAAGCCCTGCTTGCCTTAAAGCTGCCAAGGGAAAGGCCATACCCTAAAGGACCCAGTGGCAATCCACCCCTCTCTCCAAGAAGTCAGTCTCTTGCTCTCAAGCCACGGGTAAAGGCAACTGAAGGGGTCAAGGCAGGCCATACAATGCTCTCCTCTCCAGAGAAATGGAAAGGGGAAGAAACCCCCTTCCATCAAAAGAAGGCCCAGAAACCTTTCTGTAACTAATTCCAAAGCATCTGAAATGTAACAGGCAGAGTACTGACTTTAACGCCAACAAAAGCATATAAATTGCTTTAGTATGTTTGGGAAAGTCTCCTAGAAGAAAGCAGTGTTACCAAACATGCAACACCGGGCCAATCCCCACAACTGCAGGGCAAGCAGGACTGCAGAGGCCTGACATGGGAAGGGAAAGAGGGGGGGAGAGAGAGAGAAAGAGAGAGGCAAGATTAACCATTATTTGGACCAAAGAACAAGAAGCACCCCTTACCAATACCCATAAGTGAACAGTGCAGGCCTGCATGGTGAGGGTGCCCCTTGTCTTGGATTAAAATCCAACTGAAGGCAGAAGCCAAGCAAACTGACCTCTTTGGGGGGGTCAATGGCCAGGCCAGTCAGTTGGTTCAGGATAGAAATCAGGAAAAAGCATAATAAAATTAAGAGGGGCATCTTTCTGGAATGGCCCCCAGAAGGTGGCTTTGGGTGGTCAAGAGAAAGTTATTTCCCCAGGAAGTTTCAGTTGTACCCCCACCCCCACCGGAGCTGTGTGTGGGGAAGGGGAGGTTGGCCTTTCTTCAGGGACATCAAGAGAAGCCCCAACAGTTGGGAAGGCACAAACACAGCCAAGAAGAGGACCTCTGTTTGACACAGCAGCTGGTCCAGGATTTCCTAAGGAGTTTCCGCTTTTTGCTTAAGAGGCACAAAACTAAACAACATCCTTCTTTGCATCCATTAATCTGGCAGCAAACAACAGCCTGTCTTAGTGGCCTGCCAGATCCACTGCCAACAGATGCAAAAGTGAACACACACACCCCGAAAAGGCACACCATATGAGCAAGGGCTGCAGTGGAAGATGAGGACCCTCTTCTGCCTGCCTAACATCAGCTCAACCCTCTGATCTCTTCTTCTAAGACAAACTGAAAAGGGGCCCAAACTCAAGCTGGAGAGACCAAAGCCACTAAAACTGTCCAAGGGGAATCTGTGTACGAGATAAGCCGCCAGAACCGACATCAATAGCCGCTCAGGGCTGCCTCCAACTTCCATCGTGCCTCGTTTTAGCAGAAGCCGTCACAGGTACAGTTTATTTTCAAGGCACTACAATCTCTTATTACTATTGCATCCCTTCTCTCTCGCATAGCACTCTGTGTTTCTTGCAGAGGGAATGGTTTCTGATCAGAAAAGAAAATTATGTATACACAGAGATGGTTTCAAAACACCATCAGTTAACCAAGAAGAAACGTTGAATGAAACGATGTGTGTGGAAGGGTCCCTAAGCAGCCCAGCCATGGTGAGGGTGCTTCTCTTCCTGGGTCCAACCATGGTTGTCCAAAAGGAGCAGCATCCCACCATCACCCCAGTCTCCCTCTCCCATTCCCAGCCCTATATTATTTCCCCCAGCTCTTAAGAAGCAAACTATGATCCCTGCAAGAGAAGATCCTGATCTTACCTGGGTGAGACCAGGGGAGGAGGCATGTCCTGGGGGTGTGGCGGCAAGGGCTGGATGCCCCTTGCTTATTTCATGAGCAGAGTAAGGGGAGGGGGCAGGAGGGCCTGGCTGTCTTGCCACCTGCGTAACCTGTGAGGAGATGATAAGCTTTAGTAAAACCAAGAAGTGGTAAAACTGTTTCCACAAAGTAAACACCTCTAATAATACATCATGTACACACCTCACAGCACCTGTAAACCAGACATTTTAGTGGATTTTGTGGTGGGCTGATCCAGAGAAACTCTGGGAGGCTTACAGTGTTTTTTTAAAAAAATGCATTTCAAAAACATAACTGCCCAGACAAAGCCACACCAGTAGCATTAAAAATAGACAGAGAATCCAGAGTCAGACAAATTAACTGCAACTTTTTGTCTAGTTTCATCACATCCCCCAAGCTCCAGAGAGAGCATGCCTGGTTGCAGGGGATACAACTCTTCCTCAGCCTTTTTGGGATTGTGCTGCCATGGTCCTTACACTCTAGTTACCAGAACATGCCCCACTATATGGAAGCATCCTCCTCCTGTTTGATCCTAGGAAGAAGAGCTGCATCCTTAATACACCACATTCACCTGACTAAAGTACTGGTCTTTTATCTAGAGATAAACTGCTTAGAAGGAATCTCCTAGTTCCTTTAAATGGTGCTGGATTTTTTTTCACAAAGGAAGAGAACAACAAATGATGGGTCTGGCCATTAAGACAAGGAAATACATTTTGATGGGAGAGAAAAGTCTAGCCACTTTTAGAAGCCTGGGTGGGCGACGGCTGCAAGGAAGTGAGTAAACGGACAAACTCTCAGAGGTCCCCCTCAAAGAAAATCCACCAATCTTGGCTAAACTGAGATGATCCATCATCAAAGCAAGGCTTAAGATAAAAAACTTGGAGATCATCCTGACTGCCACCTAATTAACATCTTTGCTTCAAAAGCAGCAAACAGAGTACTCCAGACAAGAGAAGAATTACTGTCTTCTTTGATCATGGGAGAAAGCGAGCTATCTGTGCAGTTCCCCTTTCTTTTACAGGATGGTAATTTAACTTGAAGGAGCTGCCCTTCCAAGGAGAGGCCTCCTCTTTGTAGTAGAGGAAGCACTACCCAGCCCATGTTCCTTGGAGGCCCCAGCAGCCCTAGGCTGGCTCCATCCTTCAGGGCTATACCAGCTGGAGGCAGGGAGATGTTAGTTTGCACCACATATGAATGGGAAAGATCCTCACTGAGGGCATCAGGATATTTTGTGGGAATATCATCTTCTTTTGTTTCCATGTAATACGTTCCTCTGTGCTGCATTCCAAATTATCAACATTGATAATTTTATCAAACAAACTGCAATAATTTACTTTCTAGCCACAAAGAAGAGAGCAAAATGCTTTTTAAATAATATTTATCTCCCTTATTCCAGTAAAGAATTTCCTTCATTTGGGAAATACTGGCTATTAGCTAAAACCCAAACCGACGAGTATTGCCTACAAGATAATCCATACTTTCTGAAAAATACATGGGAAGGAGACTCCAGCTTTAGCTTTCAAACAAGTACCCTTACCTCTGGAAACAAAGTGGTAAGGAAAGTTATACTGTTTTTTTAAGAGATATACACACACACTTTCCCACCAGCAATTTCACTTAATCCACTCTAAAGAAATGGTACTCCTGGAGGAAGGTATTAATTGAAAAAGAAAAAAAATATTGGCAGTCATGCTTATTCCCGCTCAGTTTCTCTGCCTTGATACTGATATCCTTCTTAAAAATACAGCATTTCCCCAGGCTCGGCAACAGCTCCCAGCAAAGTGAATTGGCCTCCTGACCCACATCTCTCATAGAAATAGAGTGTGGCTGGAACAGCCTTCATAATTCCCTTCTGGGTGGGAATGGACTCTCCTTGGAAGTCAGAAGAACTCTCAGCAACCACCAAGAAGGAGGTCCCTGATGGGAGGCTTCTCCACTGCAGTTGGAGGCCAGCCCCAGAGGAACCCTGAATTAAGAGGAAGGTAGAAATCCCTCACAGCCTCCCACTGATCCTCCTTCAAAACTGACCCCAGACTGACCCCAGGGAGGTGTGTCACTGGCACCGCTTATTCCTATACAATCCAAAGGAATCCAGTTCTGCAGCATAGATTCACCTGTTGTGAATCATAAATACGTTGTCTGAACCAGGCATCACTCTCCAACTATTTCATCCACTGATAGAATCCAACTTCAGAATTACCTTCTGAATTACAGAATAATGTAATTCTGTAATCTTAACGTTTACAGAAACAGACCCAATTTCCTTCTTTTATGTGAAGGGAATTATACACTCAGCTTAGGAGCCATATTACTAAACACTGCTGACCTCTCTGATGTCAAAACTATAGACATTAGGACAAATACTCTTCTTTATCCTCAGAAGGAAAAATCAGCTCCTCTCAGTCATCAGAGCATCCCAGAAACCAAAGGTCTTGGAAAAAAACCAGCCTGTGTGTACTTACTGTGCTGTACACAGCCGAGACAGTGGGAGTGAAGATCCGATCCTCCAGGGGCTGCTGTACAGGTCCCCGGGGGATTCTGCAACACAACAAATTAAGGAAAAAACACAAGACTGAAGGAAAAGTATTTTAGACACACAAGGCCTTCCACTAAGTCTGCCTCTTAATCAAGAGAAGCAAATGCCACAAACAGCAGCCAGGACGATAGTTACTGCAAACAGATTTCCTGCATACAAAAGTCAATGATATGTAAGAAAGACACAAGAGACAGGAAGAAGGAAACTGAAATTTCTTTCTGAGGTAACATGGTCAGTCTCCTTTTCATTTTGCCAACAGCACAGAAAGGGAGTGTGTATTTCCTCACTGATATTTCTCATGAACCTGTCCTTTTGTCCTTCTAACAGTTCTGGGAACTAGAATTAACTTAATAAGTTGGAAAACATGCCATTAAATCCTCTGCTCCAGATAAATAATTAAAAGTGCTATTATAATTCAAAATATGCCCTCTGAACTTCAGGTAAGTATAGGAGGAGATTTTTTTTCAACGCTCTAGAAAAATGTTGTGATTTCAAGAAGGAATCAAGGATCAAATTCTAGGGAACTTGTTTCATGATGACTTAAGCTGCTTCTGTAAGATACTCATCTCCTGGTTAAAAATGGCACTGGGGCTCACTAACCAGTGTTTCAGAGGAAGTTCTGCAGGCCTCCTCATACCCCAAGATGCAACAGAATCACACAAGATGCTGCTGCAGCACAGAATGCTTTCATCAGTCTCTAGCTCAGCAGCTGGTGAGCCAGGCAAAAACAGCAAGTGAGGAATAGACGTTCATTCTTTTTGAAAGCAAAATTTTCTATCCAAATACCAGAGTTCACTTATGGACTTGGGAGAAGCTTTAAAACTGAAAGTATAATTGACCCCAAATGGAAGACAAATATTCCCCACAGCTACCTCTGACTGCTCTGTCTCAGAAGAAGCAGAGATGGCCATGGATTCAACAAAATTAACACAACAACAAATCTTGTGGCATTTTCTTTTCCTATGCCCCCTCGAGAAGATTAAAATGCTTTGCTTTCCAAAACTACAGAATGTATAAAAGCTCCATATGAACACAAGTACCTCCACCTTCCTAAAGCTCCATATGAACACAAGTACCTCCACAGGCCAACCTGAATTAATAAACTAGGTTCCTAAGATCCAGAAAGGTAGACTCAGATGAGGATGACTTGCCAAGGATAATAATAATCATCTTTATTGTCACTGCACCATGTACAACAAAATTAAAAATGCCCCCAGTCAGTGCATCACTCATAGTTTCACAGAAACTATGAGATGCATAACAAAACTAAAACTGCAGACCTCATAAAAACTATCATGCAGACCTCATAAAAACTATCACACACAACCACACACTCTACAGTCCCCACTACACAACAAACATGAAAATATGACATGTTATACAATGAACCTAAATATTGCACACTTATACTGAATTGCTGTTGGGTAAAAACTGTTTTTAAATTTACTTGTCCTTGTTTTTAAATCTACTTGTCCTGATGGCAAGAGTTCTAACAGTGAATGTCCAGGATTGATCAGCCTGTGCAATTTTCTCAGATTTTGCTAGGACTTAGCCATTTATCTGTGTTCACAGACACCCATCTCATGAAGATTCAGAGACTCAATTGAGAAGAGCAAGAAGTAATGTGGTAATTTGGGATATGTAATACTTTCCAGCAAGCTGAGAAACACTCTTTTGCTTCCCCTTCTAATTGCCAAAAAATCCTGTATGTTTTTGATGAGCATTACACAACACATATTCCACATTTAAAATATAAACAAAGATAGGGAAAAGAGAGCAAAGCCTTGGAAAACTCACCTAATGCACATTGCTTCAAAGAAAATTCAAATGTATACGTCAAAAACCATTTCCTGTAGAACCCAGAATCTCAGCCTCAGCCTGTGAGCTTTCCTTGATCAATGTGAGGTCTGTTTCCCGCAAACAACCCCACAGGATCTCCAGCTGATTTAGAAAATCCCATTATAAGCCCCAAGTCCTTGACTAAACTGCAGATCCAACTGATACTTTTTGTGCAGAAACCTGAGCTAACAAACAGGCATATGCATTAAAAATAAAAAGTTCATCATGTGACAGGTCATATCACAGAAAGAGCCCAGTGACATAGTAAAACACGTGTGTTCTGCATTTTGAAATACAGACATATGATACTAATACATAACATTCATGAGCTCAGAAAATGAGATAAATAAAACTGACACTAAAAGGTTTTTGTTACTTATGCACCCATTCTTTTCCTTGATTCTGCTACTAAACCTGAGCTGCTCCTTCCCAGTCCTGAGCCTTCATCTGTGTAGACTGCTCTGCCAGCACCGTCTGCCTCTCAGGAGCCTTCACAACATGTCACAGTGCCTGGGGGCACATGAGCGTCTCTGCAGGAAGAAAGCAATGGTCCAGTTCACCTCACAAGTTGGAGCAGCATCTCTGCCCAGCACTTGTTCCACATTTGGGGATCCACGCTATGCTCACAGAAAACAACTTGCCTGGTCTCCACATACTTTGAGACTGTTGCTTTATTGACCAGCATGTATGAACATGGCAGGCTGGAATGCCCCGTGTTCCAGAGGAGCCTATGAGTTATAATTCCAAGAGGGCCATAGCAATGAAAGGGTTGCAGTTCTCCATTTCCGATATCCAGAAGCAGCAGCTTTGGAGGTGCCAGGATGTGGCCACAACACTAAGAACTGTTGCTCAGGAATGTCTCATTTTTGCCAATTACCTTTTCTCTGAAGCTCTGAGGGGGAGAGAACCTCTGCCCTGCTCAGCCCTAGAAGAGTAGGACAGAGTTCAGAGAAGAAGCACTTGCCAAGGACTGGATTCTGCCCCTTTGAGCAGCTGTGCCTCAGCACTAAACAACTTGCAAGATTAAGCTGCATTCAGATTTTACTTCTAGTCATTGATTTATAGCTTTAAGGACTGTTGACTTTCTTGGTAATTCCTTTATTGAAGACTTTTTTAGCAATCTCTTCTAAAATGGTCTGAGCCCCTCTAGGAGAAAGAGTGGAATAGTAATGAACACAATAACAACAGTAGGAATTCAACAGATGGCATCAGCTTTAACCTTGCACTGACTTGCACCCTTGTGAGCATACAAGAAGCATATTACTTGAAAACAAGGGAGAGAGGATGTAAAAGAGGTAAACTGCTCACATCAACATACAGTACAAATATTCCTAAAGAAATTCAGCTAGCAGCACCCCAGTCCAGGACTAGCTAGCAGAACCCCAGTCTAGGACTGTCTGACCATCAGCAGTGGACCATTTCTGTCCACACCTCATTCCAAGGCAGCTTCACCAGGGAGTAACCTAGCCAAGCAATCTGTCCCTTAAATTTGGAGGGAAATGGCATCTACGCCATCTGAATTCCATGAGGAAGTAGGATATAAATCCAAATAGACTAGCCCTGTCAAATCCAGCACCTTCCAAATGTTTTGGAATACACCTCTCATCACTCCCAGCTATGACAACTGGGAGGTGATATGAACTCTTGACTGGGAGAGAAAAGGTTCAGACAGTATTGCTTCACAATGACTGCAACCAGGTCTGGACAGAGAAGACTTAACCCCACAAGATAAAGGCCACTGGAGCAAACGAGCGCTCACAATGGGCCAGCAGACTTTCTCCAAACATTGTTACTTTAAACCAGGGCTTTTCAACTCTCCCTGATGATGGGGAGAGAACTTCCCCTATAACCATGGAACGTTTCTTCCCAAAGCCACTGGGACTGCTTGAAGATTAACAGTTGAAGTAGTAACTGGGAAGAGAAACCAGGAGTATTAACAAAAGCCTGGGCCTGAAAGAGCCCTTTGTTTCTCTGGCCAATGCCAGCCTTCTGAATGGGGGAGTAGAGCCAAAAGAAAAGGAGGGGGAAGGAGGGACCAACTAGTAGCTCCTTAGGGGACATCTCCTCAGATGCCAGGCAGGAAAAGACCTCCGTAGAACCACATACAGCCTACCAAGAGCCAGAAACATAGCCACTATCCCTCTTCAAGCTCTGTTCCTGGACTACCAGGAAATTCCAGGAAGGCAGCATCTCAGCTGGCAACCCAACTAGCTACAAAACCCCAGATAAAGAAAGCAGCTGGCCAGAAATGCTCCACTTTGGCTAATGAATCTTTCTTCCTTCCTTGGACAAGGTTTACTCCAGCTCCATAATTAAGACTCTGCCCAGGCTAACAGGCAAGCTCTTTTAATGAACACTCAGTGACATTCTGACCATTATGCATATACCAATGGAAAATCAAAGAGCCAGCAAATGTCACTTCATCTGTATAAAACTATTCTTTGTGGCATAAGGAAATTATTAAAGAAAAATGCAAAAGGTATTACAGAAACTGAGAATTGAGAAAGCCTTTTGGATTAAAGGCGAAACATCTTCGACTTGAGAAAAATCCAGTCCAGATGCCTGTTTTTCAAACTTTGTTGCGATGCAATTACCCTGGACGAGTGAGAGTCTTCACAGACATGTATTACAGAAAGCCCATTTTCAGTCTATCAACATTTACATCCCAGGGAACTCTTTCAAACTAGTTTGCTACAATCATATGAGCGCACTTAAAATTTTCTACTCAATGAAAAGTGTCATTTTACAGAATTTCACCAAAAGGAATGGTAAAGAATCTCTACTATAAACAAATATAAACGTTGGACTATACTCCTGAAAATCTAATTTAATCATCAGCAGGAGATTTGCAAGACATTTTCATTTCTGATCCTGTTTTTAAACCACTGAAAATCAAGCCCAGGTAGTTATTTTGAGCCTGACATCAAGAAATCAATGTTAACAAAAATTACCTCTGCAAAATAAGTCAGAAATTTAAAAAGCTAAAAAAGAAATAACATAAGTCAAAAGAGGGCATAATTGGAGAATTTAAAAAACAATGAACAAAGCCCAGAAAGTTTAGAGCAGCAACACAGCATGGCTTCAAAGTATTAGTGCCAACAGGTAAAGAATGTCCAAGGAGATACTGGCTTGAAATTGAGAGTGTTTCTCATTTATAACTAAAGGAGGAAGATATTGAACACACCATACCTTTCAAAGGAAACCTGTCTCTGTTGTAGATATGTTGCTATGCAAACACTGCCTAGAGCCAGGTGGTTTAGAACTTTGGCAAAATTTCACATATCAAATTCATTGTTAAAAAATGGAGTGAATGGCTCCCTTATGTCTACAATATTCTGGAAGGTCCCTTTGAACAACAGTATGCTAGGAGAAGTGTAAGGAGAGAATTCTTTCCTCTAGTGGTATGGGCAATCACCCCAAGATGATAGGGTGATCACCTTACAGACACCATTGAGTAATAAGTGACACAGCACTTGTCATGCACTTCTATTTCAATTGGTAAGACAAAAAATGCTCTTTCAAGAATATCTGAAGATTATTGATAATCCCCAGCTACCAATACTGAATGATGTAGCCTGCCTGAAGCAAAACAGGTTGAGATCTAAACACCCAAGCCAACTTGGCATTTTGACATTCACAGTATGAATGTCAAAATGTGGAAACAATATTGGATAGAAAACTGCCCCTCACGATATCGAAGCTTGCCCTGTAGTCTGGAAAAACGCTTGCCTTGTAGTTTGGAAAAACCACCTGGATTCAACCAGCCCCATGTGATATGGAAAACATTGATCCAAATTTGCACTAGACATGGTAGATGTGCAGATATCCTGTATAAGTGGGGCAAAATATTATCACCAAATGGTGACTGTAGAATTGAAAAGCAAACCATTGAACATATGGTGACAGAGAGTCAAAATAAGAGTCTACAATGGAGACTTTGCTGATTTCTTGGCTGTGACAAAGCAAAAAATTATATCAGCAATCTAGATATTTGTTTAGAATATTTTTGATGTTATATTTTATGTGTATATATTTGTATTTCTATCCTTAGAGGTTTTTTGAAATGTGATGTGAATCTGCCATATGATAAATAAATTTTAGTTGCGCAGAGAAGGAAGCTATAAGCTATCTAATGAACTAAACCATCCATGCAGCTAAACCGTCCAAGCAGTTTCCTCCCTCCTCATAAAAGTCAGTTATCAAAAAGAACTTCTTAATGACACACTTCCTCATCGTTATCAAAAAAGATCTCTTGAAGAGTTAAAGAATGTGCCATTTTGCTTCTGCAGAAAAATATATATTTTAGCTACCATTTGTGTGGTTATGAACTCAAATTTCCAGCAAGATCATCAGCAAGATAAGGTGACCTTGTAGGATAATGTCTAGGACCCCCACACAGTAATCGAAAAGGAACCCACAATTAAAAAGAAACCAGCAGAAAGTCCAAATGGCTGGCCCCACAATCCAGGGGATCGAGTATTAACCCTGAGAAACTGAAGCACTTTCATCACTTCATTAAACTTATCCAACCATATATTTAAAGAAATATTTATTATTAATTCAGATAAAGAAAGTAAAAGAGAAAAAAGAAAAAACAACAACAGTTAAGCTACTCAGTTCTAGCCCAAACTAGAAACTACTCCCTCAAAAAAGAATTGTTCAATTATTTAACAAATGTTATAGTTTCTTACTAGGAAAAACTTTACAAAGCAAATTACAATTAAAGATACAAAATATCTAATGAAACCTTAACAATCATTAGAAGACTGAGAGTGACACATGGACTTTTTGGAAAAGGGCATTACAAAGTTGCTGTCGCCAAGGCAACTTGTGCTGTGCCAATTGCCACAATCTCACACCTTTTTGGAGCAAGGCATGAGCAACTCATCTCAGAGCTTGGACAGACTTACAAGACATGTCTTAGGAACTTGGGTCTAAACAATTTTTAACTATATAAATCACATAAATAATACTAATGTTCACATTAGGAACAGAAAGGAACAATCGACTGATGTTGCTGGCTCAGAATCACTGTAAGGTGAGCATGGCCTCTACTTCCTAAGAACATCCTTGCTGCTGCATACTAAACTGATTTCATCCAAAAGATCTCAACTTCAAGGATATGGAGAATGGCTGACAGATACCAAGAAGCCAACAGTCTGGCTTCCCCATTTATTCCTTTGTGTAAGTCATCCATCCAGGCAACCAACCAAGGTACTTTCCTTCCTATGACCAGGCCAAAGAATATCAGCTCCAGCATACAGATACTATAAGCCATGATCCCTGTATTAACCTGGCATGAAAACGTATCCATAACTTCTATAATTTGACAAAAATGGAAGCAGGCAATCTTCTTCAAAGAGTCCCACTCTTTGCATGCTCCACTAAGAAATGCAGTGATCACGATTGTCCCAAAGGAAGCATCTATACAATTTCTTAGTATGCTACCTCTTTAAACAGAAATGTCTTCACCTTGATACAACTCTCTGCTTGTACAACTCACACCTGTGTAACCAGAGGTCTTGTGGACTTGGACTGCCTCTAAAATGAATAAATAAACTCCAAAAGATCTGCATCGGCGATTCTCCAAAACTGCATTTTTATCCTGCTGATGGTAGCAATCAATAAGGCAGCCACAACATTACCAGAAGACCATCAGCCTCCTTAAAAGATGTATCCAAAACAATATTTGATTCACCCATCTTATAGCCTGCTCACTTCCACAGCAGCTCATGTTCTATCCTTTTGTGGGAACACTTATGTCTTGGCTGGGTTCTTTCTCTTCAATTTTTCTTGTTTTCACATACCAGCTGTCTGTTCCTGTATTTCTCCCTGCTTTTGTGTACATTTTCAATCAAAAGCCAGATCAGCTCTACCCACCATCATTGCAGGGGAGAGAAACATCCTCAGAATCTTCTGAAGGACTGCTGTGCTACCATTTGTAGGAGAGAGGAGTGGTCTGCTCCTGCAATGTATCACATTCCCAACATTATTAACAAATCTAGAAAGCTGAAAGTCTATGAATTTAAGACCAACTTCACAAAGTTTCCTCTCCTAAAACAGAGAACCGAAACCTGCCATCAGGATGGCTTGGTGAGCCACTACACTTTGTTACTTACCACCTTGTGCCAGCAGCACATAACTGCACTGGCCAAGTGGGGAGCAGACATCTTTGCTGACCTTGCAGCTGCCCAAAGGGAGCACATAGGCCCTCTTTCCCAAGCACTTTTTATCTCCTAATGTG
>JANHZU010004333.1:112640-131466 GCA_032468055.1 Acrochordus granulatus
CGGGGGCGGGGGCAGCCCGGCGGGCCAGCACCCCCGGCCGGTCTCCGTGACAACGCGGCCGGCCTCCTCCTCCTCCTCTCCGCCTCCTCTTCGGGCCGGGGCGAGCGGGGCCGGTCAGGACGCGCCGCCGCTCATGGGGCCGCCTCCGCCGGCGGCTGTCGGCACGTCTGGCCGGGCGAAGCGGCTCCGCAGAATCTGGCGGCGGTCGGGCGAGCGATGCCGGCGGATTCTCCTCACGAACGGAGCGGAATATCCAACATGGCGCGGGCGGCCGCCTCCAGCAGTCCAGCAGGACGACGGCGGCAGCGACGTCCGACGCTCGGGAAGCTCCGGAGACGTTCGGCTGTGGCCTCGGAAGCGCCGCCGGCGCCTGCGCGAGCCGTTCGCCACAGCCCAGAATCGGGAATGCTCGGAAACGTTCGGCCTCCGTGGCCGAGCGACTTCGGCTCTTGGGCAGCGTTCCGATACGCTCCGCTCGGATTCAATGAGGACGTGGGAATATACGCTGGCGAACACGCATTCCCCGTTCTTCGCCTTTATTTAACGTGAGAAAAGCCTACAGAAGGGTTCAAACAGGTGAGGTAGACTCTGGTCTCAGTGAATAGGTGAGAAATGTAAATGAATTGTTTAAATAATTTATAATTTACAAAATAATAATATAGTATATAATAAACATGATAAATAACATAATTTATTAAATATTAAATTTCTACACTACTCATCTCACATAGGTGACATCTTAATTAAAGGCTGACCCAGGATATGAAAAAGGAAAAAAAGGCACTAGCATGGTCTATAGGACTCCACTTCCACATTGCAGGATTTTCTTTATAATTGATTTTCCTTAGAGAAAATAAGAGATGATAATTTTAAATTTAAAAAAAAGAGATAATAAAAACATAATTTTCCTTAGAGAAACACAAAAAAATGGGCCCAAGGGTTCCCCATTATTATTCCTGGCATGCATTTCTAATAAGCAAGTCTCCTGTTTGGAAGAGCCTGCCAGGCAGCTGCCCCCTCAGGTCACTTCTAAATGAGGGGTTCCTCGCCCCCCACTGTCCATGGTGAGGAGGCAAGAAGGCATGACTTTCCTCACGAGAACTGTGGTTTCACTTTGACACCATCAGTACCAGTAAAGGAAGAAACTGGCATTTTAGGCTACATGAACATGCTGCATCAAAGGACAAAGTGAGCGCCATCCTTGGCAGAACAGGAAATTGAACTGAAGGTGCTCAGAATCACTCATCACTGGTTGCCAAAAACAAAAAGTGCTGTTTCACCATGTAAGTGTGTTTGAGACATACAGCATCTAGAATTTAAAAAGCATATATTTTCAGGAAAAACAAAACCTTGGTAATTTTCTGTTGCCTCCTTACCCCCTGAGCTGTCTTTTCAATAGAGTCCTCCACAGGGATTAGACTTCACTCCCATAATCCCCAGCCAAGCTGGAATCCACCATGGGTTCTTGCTGAACCACATTTGCACTCATGCAGGTGACCAGGGCAACAGTGCCCATCGGCCTTGTCTAGCATTGAGCTTTCTGATGAACACACAAACACCGTCCTCCAAGGGGGCCCTGTTCTTGTGGCGGCAGCACCTCCCCTCTGGACCAGTGGCCACTGGTGGTCATTCAGCTCCCCAGGAGGGCAAAGACGCTGACTGAATAAAGAACTACAGAATGTATCATTTACTTCCCCTACTAAGCACAGATTTTATTGAACGTGAATTTTCAGTCCTGACCCGCACCCTGTGAATAAAGCAAGCTCTGTTTGATGTGGGCCTTGCACCTATCTGATACAGTTGCGCTGAATAAGATGAGAAATTAAAGCAGGAACCCGATTATTTCAAACCATGATAAAAGACATTTATTTCAAAATTACAGTCCTTTCCAAAGGCAGGGAACTAATAAAGAACAAATAGGCTGAACAGATCCATCCACAGTGGGGTAGCACAAATTCCTTGCAGATCTTTTTCCCTTTGTCAGAATGTTCAACTCATTGCACCGCAGAGTGCTACAAGCCCGGTCAGGGAAGGGGGGGTACATTCCTTGTCTCTCCTAGTGCAATGGGGCAGAAGAGCTGTTTTGCCCCTCAGTTCCATGCTTTTTGAACCTCAATGGCACATCTTAAAGTCATTGGAAGGCCTTCCTGTTGGATCCGATTACCAAAGGCAAATTGCACATCTGGATACAATTTGGCTGTATGCAGGAGGAACACGAGTGGAAAACCCCATATTTGCATCACAGGGGCCCTGAAATAATCTGTTTTGCCACTCATGCCCCTGCCATGTTTTCTGGGGGGAGAGGACTCCCTTTACAGCTATCCAGAACTAACCTCCTGAACTTGATGGCTGAGCTGCACAGGAATCCTGGCTCTTGAAATCCAACCCATCCAGAGGGCAACTGGTTGGGGAAAACTGATAAGCCTGAAACCCTCCTGTGCCCCTTCTAAGGCACTGAACGGATCACATCAAGAAGATCAAGGCCCTCGGAGCACCTGGAAAAACCCAGAGACCCTATACTCTCCATGTTTGGTCAGAGGGGGGCTCCCATAGTTGAATTAAGCCGGGGAGGAGGTTGACAATCAGGGGGATTGTCTCATTGCAAGTGTCTGCACAGCTTTGGCAAAATGAGGTCTGGGACTCAGCACAGGAATGGTTTGCTGGCATTAAGGCACTTGGAGGACTCCTGTCGGGGTTGAATCTTCACTCCAGACCCCACTAGTGGCACTCAATCCTTGCCCAGGAGCCAAAAACTTAGGGTAAGCCCATTCGCTTGATCTGCCAAGCAGTCCAGAAGAGAACACTTCTGCTTGTTGGCAACACCCTCCTGTGCCCAGACCCCCTGGTGCTCCCAAGCCCAAAGGGAGGAGTCTGGAAGATGTCCCCCCACCTGACTCAATTGGCATTCCCTCACAGGGAGCCTGCCAACAAAGACATCAGCTACCACTCTCGCCAGAAACAGTATTTGAAGAAACTCAGCCCAGATTGAAATTCACAGGGTTGAAACCCGCCATTTCTGGGGGAGGGGGAGCCTAGTGTGGCTCCTGCCTCACTCTGGAGCTCTGCTCTCTTCTAATTTGAAATGGAAAAGCTCACAAGAAGAAAGATGAAGCTGAGAGACAGAGTGGCCTTGAGATCCCAGCAACCCCACACCAGATATTGAGTGCCTTGCAGAGATCCTGGCAGATCCTGGCCTCAAAGCCAGAAGGGACTCTCACAAGCCCAGAAAGATCCTTGCCCTGTTCCCCCTTCAAGGGGGCAAACTTACATATACATCAAATAATGCTCTTCCCCACCTGAGAAAGAAAGATATAATCACATTTAAAAAATTCCATACATTTCCCCTATAATTTCCAGTGTTCTGCAAGGTTGCAAAAATTAATTTCCCCAGCATATTTTACAAAAGGTTGCGTGTCCGCGTGTCTGTGGTGAGGCTGGTGTTGGTTAGAGCAGTGGAGAGGTTCTCCCTTTGGCAAAGCGGTGAAAGACCTAGAAACTGGCTCAGCTCTTTGGAAAAAAAGGAATGATGTGCATATCGATCAGTGCTCCAACAAACCCTCTCAGTCCATGGGACAGGCAGTGGAAAAGCCTCCTTGAGGAGTGGGTGCAAGGCAAAGCGGTCTTCTCAGAGGCCTTTTGCATAAGAGCAAGAGGGTTCAGGGAGCTCTGAAAGAGAAGCCTCCCTTTCGTTCCTAATGCGGAGGAAGCGGAGAACAGGGTCCTCGCTAGGTCATTTTCTGGTGCCCCGTTTTCTTTGGGGAGGAAAACTCACCAAATTTCACATTTCTGTAGCGGATTCATAGGAGAATCTGGCCTGCACTGGAAGTGCTTGGAAAAATCCTTGGAATTGGAGACGGTCCCAATGACCCGGAAGCGGGAAGGGCTATGGGAATCAGTGACCAGACCTTCGTGGGAGCTCTCCGGGGTGCGGACAGAACACCAGACCTAGGAGAAGCGAGCAGGGAAGAGACGGACATCAGCAGGGCAGACTAAGGTGCGGCAGACCAAGAGAGAAGCGGTGGGGGAGTGTTTAATCGGTGTGGGTGGACAAGAGCTTAACAGGAGCCGACCCCCACCTGGGCAAAGGCAACAAAGAAGAGCTGGTCACTGGTGAGGCCAAGCGCAGGCAGAGGTGGCTCCTCTCCGTTCCTCTTCACCCAATTCCGATAGGCCTATGGATGAGAAGGGCAGAGTAAGCTGCACCCCCTGAGCTAAGCTGGGGCTCTCTCCTGGTTGGAGACAGACCGTGCCCCCAGGAGGGCTGCAGCCCCCGACTTACCCGGTAAGCAGCCCTCAGCCCCCCGTTGTCCGCAATGTTCTCCCCCAGAGTGTATTTGCCATTCACAGCTTCCCTGTTGATGGAATAGTTGCTGTACTGCTCCACCAGACACTCGGCATGCTGCTTGAAGGCATCCACCGAGGAGTTCTTCCACCAGGGCCGGAGATTGCCATCCTTGTCATACTCACGTCCTGCCAGGCCAAGGGAGTGAATGCCAGCAAGAACCAGAGTTCATCTGGTTGGCCAGGAGAACCAGCCCTACCAAGGTCACCTGAAGGAATTTGCCACCCGAATCCATTTTATCGGTAAGGTAAAAATTGGCAGCCAGCTTCCCTACAAAGGAGCCATGAATGCTCACCTTGGTCATCAAAGGCGTGCGTCAGTTCATGGCCCACCACAACTCCAATCCCGCCAAAATTGAGGGCCCTGCAAACCCCCCCCAAAAGCAACAGCTGTCACAAGATGGAGGGGCTGAAGGAGAGCATCCTCCCCATGCACCCTTCATCCTCTCAGTACACCTCCTTATTGAAATCATTTTATTTAAAGTTGACATGATTTAGTCCACCCAGCATCCCAGGAGACACTGGCTGAAAATCAAGGACATCTACTCCAGTGCCTCTAGACATCACAAGGGGCAGGGGATGCAGTTCCTGGAGGGAAGGGGATGCCTCTGTCTTCCTCTCCAGGCCCACCCTCCTCTGTTGGTGGGCCATGTTAAATGGGGGGAGACTCCTCAGCCTGCAGGCCCATCCTCAGCCTGTTCCCATCCTGATGCCCAGAGATAGGAGAGAGAGGTCTTCATACTTGGGATAATTCCGTGTATAGAACGGAGCCTGAAGAATTCCTGCTGGGAAGATGACCTCATTCTTGGTGGGAGAATAATAAGCATTCACAGTGGGGGGAGTCATGCTCCACCTAAGGAAATCAGGAAGCAAACAGGAGCTATGATGAGCAAGGGCCAGGCTGCACGGCTCCTCTCTTGCCATTAAGCCCCCTCCTCAACATTTCCTTTGCTCCTTCCTAGCTGGGCGGTTCAGAATCTTGGGTGATTCTACTCACTGGTCACGGTTCGGAGGCTTGCGAAGCTGGTCAGCAGCCACCCGGGCAGAGAAATTGGCGAACTGCATGACGTTCTCATAGTACAGGTCAGGCATTGGGTCGTACTGCCAAGAGGGAGACACATCACATCCAGCCTCCCACCTAGAAGGGGTCCAGCCAAGCAACGCAGCTGGTCTCCCCCTCCCCTGCCTGGCTGATGTAACTCACATCGTGGAAAACTTTGTCCAGTTCTTTGGGATCCAGGATGAACTTGGGGTAGCCAATCATGTCATAGATGGCATCAGCCTTCTCTCTGGCTGACCGCCTGGTCTCCTCATCCATCCACTGAAGGCTAGTAAGGCTGTCTTCCAGGGCCACTTTAATCTCCAGGATCATCTGCTCAGCCTAGCAGGGAGAGCGAGGCTAGCAGGCCCTTCTCTGGCAGGGGACACTGCAGTACAGAGTGCCCCAGGGCATCAGGGAAAACGACTCCCAGAGCCAATGCCCATGCTTCCAAAGTTGGATGAGCAGGACTGGTTTAGGAAAGGACAGATCAGGTTCCCCAGGAAGGAAAGAGGGTCTATACCCTCCTGGTGATGAAGGAGCCCCTAACAGCAATTCTGAGCAGAACCCAAGAGGGAAGAACTTGGAGCTCCAACTCTTCTTCTAAGAGTCTTGAAAGAGAGGGGCAGCCCCTATATTCAAGCTGCACTGGGGGAGAGGAGACATGCTTACGATCGTCCGGCTGTCTTCGGCAAAGGTGGCCTTCACAAACATGGCACCCAAGACGAAACCCAGGCTGTTGTCCGTGTCGCCAATGCAGTACTTCCAACGGGGCATGCAGGTCTGCAAGGGAAGGGGGTCTGTCACTTGGACCAGCTCTGCTCTCCAACTGCCCTTCTGAGGACCAGGAGATGCCCACTGGCCCTATCATTAAGGGCCCCTGTGCCAATAATCTCCCTGCTTGAAGCTGCTGCTTTTATTTCAGATAAAGAAGTGAAAGAGGAGGAGTACTGCTGGTTGGTGCCCGAAGGGCGGTGCCACTGCACTCACCAGGAAGAGGCAAAAGGGCTCTCTGACCCAGGGGAGCCAAGAAAAAGGTTGGAGGCACAATGGTTGGCAGCAGAGGGCGCTCCAGGGCTGCCAGTCATGAGAAGTGGGAAGGAGGGTGGCCAAGGAACAGCTCTTTGGGCAACGGGGGCCCCCGCCCCGAGCAGCCTGTCTTGCATTGTCCTCAGCGGCTGAGCCCAAGACTCCAACCCCTGCTCTCACCTTCTTCGACCCGTACATGGCTTCCAAGAACTTCTCCTCTGCGTCTTGGAATCGCTGGTCCAGGAAAATTGCCCGTTTCCTCACCAGGTGCCAAATCATGTAGTTGTGCAACACTCTGGGGCATTGGAAAACAGGAGGCAAAGGGACTGAGGATGGAGGGGTCCTGCCTTCTCCTGCGCTGGTCCTCAAGTTCAGTGCCCCTCACAAAGTTCAAGTTTCTGGCTCCCCAGGAAGGGGCAAGAAGTGGGGGGCTCTGCCTGTCCTCACCTCTTGTCTGCATTCAGGATGAGAAGAGAGATGCGCTGGAGGTACTCTTTGGCGTAGACCACCACCGGCTCTGACTCATTGATCTCTACTGGGAAGAAAACCTCCTTGAGCAATGGCATCCAGTCGATGGCTGGGGCCAGGTCCTGCCGGGGCAGAAAAGAGGAGTGGAGGATCAGATCTTCTGAAGAGTATCCAGTCCTCTCCTTAATAAAGAAGGCGACCTTTGTGCCTTCCACCCAAACACCACTTTGGAAAGAACAGCTGCTGGAGGAGCAGCCTTGGCAACTCTTAACTCCACTTGGGTCCCCAAAAGCAGAGGTGGGCTCAAAGGAGCCGAAGGTGGCTTTGACTTCTTTTTAAGCCTCATCTTTGGACAGGGAGAAACGTACTCAGCAGAGCTGGGAGCCATCAGCCCCATTTGCAGGGATTCTTGGCATATTTTTCTGCCCAAGGGCACGGTGCTAGAATGCTCGCATCCTTCATTCCCTTTCCAAGGATACCAAGAGCAACCAAATGCAGAATTGACAGCAGGTCCCCCAAGAGCCCCCCGCAAAGGCCACATCCAGCTCACCTTGAGGTTCCCAGCAATTATTTTGTAGTAGATGACTTCTTCATCCCGGCGCTTTTCTTGGGGGGTGGTAATGTTAGCCAAGGTGGTTTCAAAGTCCAGGATTTCCTGCATCTGCTGCCGGACACTGGACTCCTCCCCGCCGCTGACCAGCATGCCCAGCTGGACCATGAAGTTCAGGTACGCTGCCAGCACCTGCAGTATGGAGGGAAAGGGATGTGGTGATGGCTCCGCAAGGAAAGATGTTGCAGGTGCCCAGCCACAGTGGCAGGACGCCTTGTATTCTCACAGCTCTCAGGGGCTGCAAAGCAACACTTGCAGGTTGACAGGAGGCAAGGATATGCCAAGTGGAAGGAGGGAGGCTGTGTCTGGCACTCACTTTCTCATTCTGGGTTTTGTTGAGGTAGTAATCCCTGGATGGCAGTCCCAGCCCTGACTCGTCAATCTAGAAGAGAGCAGCGAGAGAGGGGTGACCGTGGACAGTGGAGTGGAGCAGAGCAGGGTGGGCAGATGATTTGGAGAGGGTCCCCACCTGGATGATGTTACTACTGGAATTCTTGGAGTTGACACTGACGTAGATGGTAAAGAAGGGCGTGAGGTGGTGGTGGGCCACCAGTTGCAGCAATGTCTGGTTGAAGCTGTCCTCTTTAAAGGAGGCACTGATATTCCAGCCTCCAAGCTGGGGGTAGAGAAAGAGACCCCCTCCAAGTCAAGCACCAAGTCAGTGGCTCTCAGCCAAACACGAGAACCATACTAGCTTTCTTGTCACCCAGACTGAAAATATTGTGAGACTGGAAACTACGTACAACACATTAATCGCAGAGCTACTTTTTACTTGGCAGAGATATGATTGATTTAACAATGGCATTTGACTTTACTTTCCAACCCTCTGGACAGGTCCAACCAACACCAGCTGGGAGTTTTGGGAGCTGTAGTCCAAGGTATCCAGATATTGTGGATATAGGTGGGATATATGTGGCATCCAGATATTGTGGATATAGGTGGAGGAACCCAAAGGCACTGTTGAAAGACCACTTTCAGACTCCCACAAGGTGGGGAGCCACAGGGGGCTTTGCGAAGGGCACAGAAAGGTGGGTGCTTCTGCCAAGCAAGGAGGCCTTTTCTTTGCTCCCAAGGCCCGTCGGCTACCTTCTGCACCTGATCCAACAGTGGCTTGGCCTGCAGCTCCTCTATTCTGCTCTCGTTCATACAGGATTGGTAATAATACTGCACTTTGCGTTCAGCCTCGCTCAATGACCTGGCTGTGGTGTTCTCTGCAGAGATGAGACACAGTGATCACTTTCCAGCCTCCAGCAGCCTATGGGACTTCCTCCTGCATCCCACAGTCCTTCTCCACTGGATCAAAAAAGACAGCAGAGCTCCTTCTAGACCCACCCTTCCACCCACACTGCAAACATTTGGGATTGGTTTGAGGCTCAGTTTGGATAAACTGAACTGACTTCTTCCCAGGGAGACCTCCCCTCAAGGGGCTTTTCCTCCTATGGAACATGGAGGAGACCCGCAGAGCTCCAACTCTGGTTTTAAACACTTTGCTTTTGGTTTTCCATGGAGTAGACATTTCCTTGGGAGTAGCAAACAGCCAAGAGAAAACATCTGTCCAGGGAAATGGGGAGGGACTAGCTCTTTAGATGCCCAAATAGACCAAGAGGCCAGCAACTAGCCTGGGCCAGAAAAAAAGATAAAGCTTGCAAGGAAAAAAAAGGTCTCTGAAGCCATTGAGACCCCTCCTGCCCAGACAAAAATATTTAATCAGGAAAATGACCCCCACCTGCCAGATGCATCTTTGGGGCTGGGGGACGGTCTATTAATGGGAAATTGCAAGAGGCCCAGTCGTGGAAACACTGAAGTGGGAGGGGGCTGCCAGGATTTAAAAAGCTGTGAGAAAGAGAGGAAGGACTCCCTACAATTCTATCAGGGTCTCCGTCCTTCTCAAGAGAAGTGTTGCAAAGTGTGGGCTCTGCAAGCAGCCCCAGCCAGGGAGTGAGAAGCCAGCCTCCAAGTGGGGGGGTGGCTGGAGCATCTCTTTGCCCGTCCTCCTTTAGCCCAAGACTGGAGTCTCTGCTTCCTTCATTCCTCCAGAGAGCAGGGCAAGGCAAAGGGGGAGCGCCTCAGCCTCCCAGCATCTCGGTCCCTTGCAAGACCACCAGAGGAAGAGGGGAGGGTCCACCAACCCAGGAGGATCTTGAGCGCTGCCTGGTTGTGTTCCCAAAGCTTGTTGAAGGTCCCCCAGCGGGAGTGGCCATCTGGGATGGGGTTGTTTTTGATCCAGCCACCACAGGCATAGCTGAAGAAGTCTTCGCAGGGATCCACGGTTTGATCCAGCGAATTCAGGATGGAGCTGGTCACTGAGATGCAAGCTTGGCTCAGGCAGGGCTCTGAGAGGAGGAAGAGGAGCAGCAGGAGACAGGTTGTCAAGTAGAGTGGAGGATGGGGAAAACCCACCCAAAGGGCAGCCAAGGCAGATGGCTCAGCAGACTCACGTGTCTGGTACTGGAAGAGCAGGACGGATAGGCAGGCCAGGAGACCAAGGAAGAGGAGGACCATCAGGGCTAAGAGACGCTTCTCTAGCTGAGTTCGCTGAGCCCAGCAGCTCTTTTTAGCCCCTGGCCCACGGAAGCTCACCTGGGAAAGAAGGAAGGAGCCTCAAGACCTCCCCAGTGGAGGAGTAGCAGCCCCCTATGCCACACACACAGGGATGAGGAGACCCTTCCCTGGTCTCCTTGCCAGCCGAGAGTAAGGGGAAGTTTTTTGCTCTTGCCAAGCCTCAAAAGAGAGAGATGGATGGCAGACCACCCCTCTTCCAGCTCAAAGGCTGCAAGAAAGCCAAAGCAAGCTCTTTCCAAAGCAGGCTCACCCAGATGATGATGGAAAGGGTGCCAGTGGCCACTTCCCGCATTGGCTATGAAGGAAAACCTCCCTTACCAAGAGGGAAGAATGTCTGCTCAGGGCAACAGATCCCAAAAGCAGAGACTGCCAAAGAAGGCCTTCAGAACCCCCTGGGGAGTTCTGGGAAAGCTGATGTCCTGCATGTGGTGGGTGGGAGCTCAGCAGGGTGTATTAGAGGGGTGCTGCAGTGATGGCCATAGCTGCCACTGTGTGTGGATTTATTGGCTTCAGTTCTTAATCTTGTGGGCCACCCAGAGCCCCTGAAGTTGCAAGGTGGGTGGCCGTATAAATCATTAAAGTAAAAAATGAAAAGACAACGCTGCTTCCAGAGGAGGTAGAAAGAAGCCAGGAACTTGTGGGCTTGACCCCTGGTAGGCCAGATATTTTATGGGCTCAGCCTCAAGAAGGCTGCCAGGATTCCCCTGGCAGCAATGGTGGCTTCCTCCTCCTCCACAGCTTCAGGCAAGCCACAGCTCCCGCCCAGGCAGCCCTTTTCTGGTGCAAGGAGGGCAGGCGGAGGGGCTGCATCCATTTCTGCTCCCTCTGGCCAAGGAGGAGGAGCCCACCGGCTTCCATCAGGCTTCCCACTGGGAGGGAAAGGGCCAGGGCAGCCGGGAGGGGGGAGTGAGGGTCCTGACAGCAGAGAAAACCAAGGGCTATGATGGCTCAGGGACCAGAGCAGAGGAAAGCCTCTATTTTGGCTCTCTCGAGGACTCTCTGCCTCTGTTCTTCTGCTTCTGGTCTGTGGAGACTTTTCCACAGGAGAATTTTGACTCTACTTGTTTTGCACCAGCAAAAGTTGATACCCTGCAGTGACGTGTTTGACAGGGCAAAAAAGCAAGAGTTTCCCTGAGCAAAAGAATGGGGAACACCTTGGCAGACAGAAGAGAAACAACCTGCAGACACCTGAGCCACTCTGCCCTCTTCTCTGCTTGTGCTGCAAAGGGCCAAGGTTCAGCAAGGGGTCCTTTCCAGGGAAGAGGCAAAACGGAGGCTGGTCTGGGCCAAGCCAACGTTCAGCGGTGGGAATTTCAAAGACAGGGAAGGCTATAACCAGGGCAGGCAGAACCCAGCAGCCCTGTCAACCCCCACACCCCCTCATCTCTGGGCTTCATCTCCACTTGGAGCTACATCCCACCAGCCCTTCCCACAAATGTCCAAGGAGGTGGGCTTGAGACCCAGGAAATCCTCAGCTGAAAGGGGAGGTTGCCCTCTCTCTTAAACTGCAAATGCCTGTCCTCACCTGGACCCCGTTAGGGTAGATCTCTCCCTCCAGGGAGTCTACCAGCTCCTCTTCGTCCAACGTGGCTCGCTTGTAGGTGGACATCTGAAAAGCCAAGGACAAAAAAGGGGTTCTCAGCACCTCCATGGAAGTCAGACTCGGAACCAGCCAACCCCTCCCATGAAAGAAGGGGGGGGTGACAATATGCAATTTTTTCCTAGCCTTCCTTCCCAGCACACACGGCAAACACCCTCACCACCACAACCCCTGCAGCTGGGACCTCCCTCTCCTTCGTTGTTGGAGAGGGACCAACTTTCAGCCAAGAAAGGGCCGGCAAGAGGCCCCAAACAGGAAGCCTATGGAGGCTGGCGGATACCCGGGGTTTGTGAAGCCACATTCTTTGAGAACAGGCACTTCCTGGAAAGCCAGGCCCACAATCGCGACTCTGCTCCTCCCTGCCCTCCCACCAGAGATGCCCATTGTCTAAAGATGGAGGCACTGCCCGGCCTCTTGGCGCCAACCTGGTGGGCAAATGGCTGCCCCAACTTCAAAGCTGAATCAGAGACTCTGCCACGAGGGTGCCCTCAGTCACCACAGGAGTGGCCAGCATTGACCCAGCATCACTCCCCCCCACCTGACTTCCAATCCCACACCTCTGGTTTGATCTAGAACTCTCCAAAAGGGAAAAGCTGGCAGGAAGTTGAAGTGAGGCTTCCCAATGACCCCTGGTCCCCTTCTTCCTGTTGGCAGGGCTCTCTTGGGATACAGGAAATCATAGACACCACCCCCATGGTAGTGTCCCCCTCAACCATCCCCCGGGAAGCCTCTGAAGCTTGCGGGCTCCTGGCACAACATCCGACTGGCTTATCTGTCCTGCTTGGCTTTCTGTTTCAGTGCCGGTCACGCCTGGGGCTGGTACAAACCAGCCGCCTCCAAGGCCAGCACTTGAGAGGCACCATCTGCCCAGCCTGCTTTTTCCCTTGAAGCAACCTGGCTCCATCACATCACCTGCAGCTTCCTGGCCCCATGCTCTGGGGGTGCAGCCTGAGGGGGCCAATGCTATCCATACCCACCCTGTCTGTCCCATGATTCCCTTTCAGGGCTGAGAAGGGCAGCTATGGAAGAAAAGAAGCCAGCCCAACCTTTGATGAGCCAAAAAGGAATTGCAGCTTTTCATTCATTCCATTCTCCTCTCCACATTGATACACCGCAAACAGCCACCTTTCCCATCCATTCTCTGCCTGACCCTTCCCATTTTCCTCCTATTCACATCTCCGAACAGAATTACCTCTTCTTCCCTGGGCCATTCATTCAAAGCATACACAATTTCCCCCAAAACTCACCCTTGGTTATTCCATTGTCACTTTTCACTGGAGCAGAACATTCAACCTTTGGCTTCCTACAACTGGAAAGGTGCAGCTGCTTCATCCTTTCTGACATCCGTTTCAGGCCTTTCATTCATCAGCGAATACACCTTCAACTCCCCACCAAGACCAGAACACCACCCGTCTGGCTTTCCCCGTCCTCTTTCTCCTTCACTCATGAACCCATGCATGCTGCCATTTATTCTCCTCCTCCCAAATGCCATGGCCATCCCCAGGTGGCCTAGAAATGCCAAGCAGCATCTCCTACACAGGACCAAGCCATTTGGGTACATTTTAGCCCTAGTTTCTGCACAATCTACTGTCTATCACTAATTGAGAGACAACTTTGCAAGCTTATCTAACTACAGCCACATTCTGCTACCTCAGAGGTACATCCAAGTACCAACAAATAAATGCTCAAGATACAGCACACTCACAGAGAACTATTCTAGCAGCTGGGGTTTTGAAGACAGCTAGTAGGGGCAGAATTTTGATGAAATCTCCTTGCTCAGGGGCAGTATACCTCGCAATGCCCCAGACAGGCCTTGGGTAAACTTGACTCATCTCACAGGAATCTGGAAGGAACTGCCCCAGCCATTTCCCCAGAAGCAGAACAAGACTGTGATTTGCTCATTAAATATGACCCAACTGGCTCAGGGTGACGCACAAACCAGCATGGAGAATTGTGGGCTGAAATTCTCCCTAGAAAGCTCTCAAGCTTTCGAAAGACAGATTTGAAGGCTGACTGCCTGCTGGAGGAAAGCGAAGCTCCCTTCCCATGGGAATAAGACTGGTTGCAAGCTTTCTGGAGTCTCTTGTGAGCCCCTGGCTGCTGGGAAGCAGTTTGTTGTCCTGCCCCACAAAAGAATCTCCTGGTGGGGGTCCACTTGGCCCTGCTGGGATGCAAAACAGCCCCCCTGCCACAGAGCTTGTTTACAGGGAGGCCATCCCAATTCCTTCCGCCAGTCAGGCAGCTTGGTGGCTTCAGCTGTCTCCCAACGTCCCATTTGTTTTCTAAGGGAGGGGCAAAGGCTTCTCTGCTTAGCCCCCCTCCAACCCATGGGCTAAGGCTCCAACTACTGGAGACAACTGAACTTGGTCAGCCAACATGGCAACTGCACCATGACAGAATCAAGGCAGAAGAGGTTGGCCCATCCTGCATTCAACAGCAGGAAAGTCAAGTGATGGGTGGGGAGGGGAGGGGAGAAGGGGGTCAGAGGAGCATCAGCCCTCAACTGAGGGCTGCCCTCTGGAGCATCCTCAACCCTAAGATATTTAGTGCTCAGAGGGCAGTGGTGGCACAGCCATGAGATGCTCCCCTTTGGTTCAAGTGGGTCAGGTTTTGTGCCAAAGGAGACCTACTCCTTCCCTGCCCAGAGCAACATTATTGCCCCCTGACCTTTAGCAGGGCAGCCACACATGGCTTCTGGTTGCACTGCCAGCTGGTGGATCTTCTTACAGGGTAAACAAGCAAGGAATGCTGCTCTGGCAAGAACAGCAGCAGGAACACCTGACTGCAGCCAGAGAGTCAAGGAAGGGCCCCACCATGGAACAGCAGACATTCCCATCACACACACACACACACCCAGCACGACACACAAATTCCTCTGGAAGAAAGCGGGAAAATCCATGCCTTCAATTCTCCTTTGTCTGAACCGCCTTCTCTGTGGAAACCCAGAATCATCCAAGTCCATCCATGAGAGGCTCACCACAAAAGCTGCTGAAGCATCCTCAACTGAACGCCAACCAGTGCAAGTGTGTGGAATTTATGTAACCCACACCACCCTCCCTATCCAAATGGAGCCTATAGAGGGATAGCAAGTCACAGGCACTGGGAACTTAAGGCATACCTCTCAGTGCCATGAAGGTCACAAATGCCAACTGGGGATGTCAGGGGAGAAGGCAAAGGGTGCCCCATTTCTCACCATCTTCTGGGGAACCACAAAACCCAGTTAGCCCATCCTGCTCAGTTGCTCCTCCCAAATTAAAGAAAGGCTGGAGACAGCAACACTTCCCTTCCCAGCCCCTGAACCATGGGGCTTCTGACCTCAAAGAGGATTGGGGGGCTGCCTCTTCCCCCTCCATAACATGCTGCCCCTCCCCAGAGCCACTGGCTGCCCACAAACCTACTCTGGCCAAGGGCACCCCAGCAGAAGCGGTCCTTGGCATTCCTTTTGTGTTTAGGAAATGTGCTACCACTTGAGCAGGATACAAACTCACAGCATTGCAAGAAATTAAACACTTCAATTGCTCCCACATGTGTCCCCCCATTGAGAAGCAACACAAAGCCAAGGCTTGCAAAAGCTTGCCCAATTCCTATTCTCTCCAAAGGCCTTTTGCTCACAACCAGCAGCCTCAAAGGAACCTCCTCCTCCCCATGGAGCCTCCAAGAACAGGGGCTGACCGCATGTCCCAGGAGAAGGAGGCCTCCTCAGCCAGCCTCCCTCCACAGCCTGCTATAGTTTGTTCTTCAGTGCATGCCCTCCCATTAACATTTTCAAATGTAACCAAGATCCCCCAGTGCTATGCAATAAAATCTGCATCTGCGAGTTGGTTATGTTTATAAACATTCAGCCCAACATTACCCAGAGAGGGAAAAAATTAACTTCTCTCTTTTAAAGAGTGCCAAGCCAATGTCAGTATCTCAGGAAGGCTTGTGGCTTTGAGATTGAGGGAAGGAAGCCTCCATTCTTGGGGAGCCTAAAAGCCAAGCCCACTCAGATAAGTTAGGATCTGGTGCCCAGAACACATAGCCACCCAATTTTCCCATTCCGGCATCAGCTGGAAATCCCCCCCTTCTCCCTCTATTGCAACCCAGCACCCTCTACACCCCAGAGATTTAGCCAGAGGGTCTTCCGAACCCACAGAATATGCAATTTCTTGCAAGAAAGATTCCATCCCAGCAGTGAGATTTCTGTGGGAAGTGGCCCCATCCTATCTCACCCACCAGCAGGGCTCCAGCCAGCATTTCACCTAGACTCACCCTGACCTTAATCCTCCTTAATACTGGGAAATGGCAACTGGACCAGAAGACCACCTTGCTTGCTACCTAACCAAAGCCAAGGGACTTGGCAAAAGAGCCCCCAGGGCTTGGGGGGACCCCTTTAGACAGGCTTCCCAGTGACCAGGAAGTCAACAGAGGCTTCCCACAGAAGTGTAGGTCCAGCTGAAGGTCCCCCTCACCCACAGACTCGTTTGTACAGCTCTTCCTGACTCCCCCCAGAAAGGATAGATCTTAGACTCAAGCACACCCATACGAGGGACACTCAACAACAAAGCCAGAGGCATTCCTGGTACTGAATCACTTCCTGTCAGGATTTCTCACTCCAGCTGGAAGGGAAGAGGCTTCCCAGTTCCCACTGCAACACGCCAGCAGGGCTCCATTCCATCTGGACTGGCTCCCCTTCCCAGCTTTGGGGAGGAGGCAAAGTCTGTGTCCACTTCTCTCCTTGCGCAAGAGAAAATGCTCTTTGCAACCTGGCAGAGCCAGGAAAATCAACAGAAGCTGCTTTGCCCCAGCATTATGCTGCCATCCCAGGACAGAACCTGGCCCCAGAAATGCGAGGACCCAACAACTGTTCAAGGCAGCCACATGCCCTGAAAATAAAGCAGGTCAGGAAAAGAAGTAGGCAGAATCCATACTTCTCTGGGCAGACAGAGTTCAGCTGTGGAATTCCTCATCATAGATGTGCTTAAGACAGCTGAGAGAAAATGAGGACGATGTGACACCATGGCTATAGATGAGGTGATCAACTGAAATCTAAAACACAGGGACCTCTTCTGTGCAGCAGAAGAGCTGCAACAGAAGACCTCTACCCTGTGCAGCAAAACGTCCCACTCCAAGGGCCGGGTCCACACGTTCTTAAGCCTCACAGGATGGGCAAGGAGGCAGCAAACCTGCTTTGCCCACCTCTGTCTACTGGGAGACTGAGCCATCCTGCCCTCTGCTTCCCAAAATTAAATTGTGACATTATCTTTGCAGTCAAGCAAAACATGTCCTGATCCCTTTGTCAAAGCATTTTTGAGGCACCCCAGCCCTTAACTGACCACAAAGGGATACACTTCTCCAAATCCCAAAAGGGTCCTCCACCTTCCCCGCACTTCTCTTCAAAGACTCCAAGCAGGAATGCTTCCTCTCTTTCCCAGGCCTTGGCAGTGCCATCCCTTGCGGACCAGGGCACACAACCAGCTTCCAAGCTCCCTGGCTCTACTTCTGCAACACTCTCAGGAGTTCACTGCAGGTATAATCCAAACTCGATCCTGTTTCCACTTTAGAGATGGTCAGCTGGAACTCTGGTGGTCTCCACCCTCCAGATTAATTCCTTGGACAGCATAACAGAGGAATGAGAAGAAGCATACTTCTTCAGGGCAAGCAGTAGGAGTTGCTCCCAGTGCCTCAGGACACTTTGGAAGGGCCAAGGCCAGGGCAACATGGGGCATCCTGGGCCAGCCTGTCCCAGTAGAAGGGGGACTGGGAAGCAGCTGCTGAGTGGCTGCCATTTACTGCCGTTGCTGTCACAATCCCAACCCCCAACCAATGCTTTATGCTTTCCTGGCATGAGGTGAGTGGATGTCAAGTGGCTGCACCAGTAATGAAGAGGACAGATCCCTCTGGGTTCACTGCTGCAGCCCTCCCAGCTTTTTTTCTCACATAACTCACCTAACCTCCTCCAGGAGAAAATGGAGGTGAGGTGAGGTGAGGCAAGGCAAGGCTGGCCAAGCAGAGGCAGACAGGCCTATGCAGTGGACCAGCTCCACACCCAGCTAGGAGCAAAGGTCACAAAGGCGCCTACCTGCGCCGAGAAAGGCGGGGGAGGGAAAAGGAGGGTGGCCTCAGGCTCTCCCCCTCTTCAAAGAGTGTCGGTCTGGCTAGGTGAGCAACAACCGCTGGGCAGCCACGGACCCCAGGCCCGCTGGCTCTGGCGCGCACCCTGTGGCCCGAAGCAAAGGCACCCTCGCTGGCGGGGAAGGCCCGGCCCGCCAGCCGGCCAGGGAGCGCCACCGTCGGCCGTGGCCCGCCTCCCCTGAGCCCGCCAGTCCGCACGGGCCGCGGGCCACCCTCCAGAAGGGCCCGGGGGCTCCTCCACGGGCCGCGGGCCACTCCTCCAGAAGGGAGGCCTCCAGGAGCCACGGAGCGTTTTGGAGGGAAACGTGGCTAGAACAGGGCGGGGACTGTGGGCCCCGATCAGAGCTGAGGCGAAGAGCCATGAGGAGCCCCGAAGGAGGAAGAGAGGGAAGCCCGATGGCAGCGGAAGGCCGCCCGGCTAGCGGCGGCCACGCTCCGGAGGCAGGACCGGCTCCCGGAGGGCATCGCGGCCCCGGAAGCGACCCCCTTCGTGCTAGTCCCCGGCCGGAGCGCCCACTCCGCGGACCCGGCCGCCTCGCCCTTCCCCCGAGCGGGGTCCACGCGGCTCCTTCCCCGAACCCGACACCCGCCGAGAGCGAATCGACCGGCGGCACCCGCAGACCTCCCCTTGCCGGCCGCCCGGCGGAGGAGGCCGAGGCTGTGCCCGGAAAGCCCCCCGGCTCGCCCGTCCGCCGAGAGCGGGGCCGTGAGGCCGTCGCTCGGCGCCCCCCCCCCCTCGGCAGGCTGTGGCTCAGGCCCAAAGGAGCGCTGCGGGGAAGAACGCCCGAGCAGGACGGCCCCGCCCTGGCCCTCACTCTGCTCCGGGGCCTCCAAGAAAGCACCGGGGCGGGCGAGGGGAGCGCAGTTTGACGCCCGCGGGGGGGGCGGGATGGGGGTTCCGAGCGCCGCCCCGCGGACGAGCCTCCTGCCCACCGGCCACAACGCTGGAGGAGGGAGACTCGCCTTTCTGTGCCACGCTCGCTGAGGACTAGCCTCGTGGAGCGGCCCGGGCGCCAGAGGAAGAGGAGCGCCAGGGGCGGGAGTCGTGGGGGGAGGGGCGTTT
>JANHZU010004334.1:69563-81756 GCA_032468055.1 Acrochordus granulatus
AAAACCTGTCTTTCTTAGCAACATATCCCACAGTGGGGCTCAGTGATGCTGGAAGATGTTATAAATCACAAGGGTGCAAAGGACCAAAGACCTTACTACTTTACGGCCCATACACACAATGAGTGAATGCAAAGGGTATCATCTCTGGTTGTAGGTGCTAACCTTCCTGTACTTACACAGAGAAGGAACAGCAAGAGAGAGTAGAGAGAGACAACTGCTGAGAGCACTCAGGGGACTCTGAAGTATATGGTGGGAGTCAAGTTGCTTATGTCCTCTCATCCTTTTCTTTAACGGAACAGTGGGAAGAAGAAGAGGTTGCCATTTAGGACTGCTTTACTTCCCTCCTACCTTAACAGGGGGCAGCCCTAGCCGGGCTCATCTGTCTGCAAAGTGAAGCAAGAATGCATTTGATTCGTAGCTGGATGGGAGACCACCTACCCCAGGGCCTTATCCTAGGTACAAGAGAAGAGTAGCTTGGAAGAAGCTGATGGTGGCCTCTGGTCCTATCTATGGTGGTAGGACCCACCAGAGATGGCGTCACCCAGCCGTAGCTGGGGCGATATAATACGGCCGGCTGTGCTCTACGCCGGCTCCCTTTTACCAGCCAGCGGTGATGAACAGGAGAGGCAGCCCCGGAGAGAGAGAGAGAGAGAGAGAGGGAGGGAGGCAGCGCTACATCGCTGCTGCCCAGCTGCGATGAGATGCAACGTGGTGGCCTGCACCTTCTGCCCCGAACAGGCCGGGCCGAAGCACTTTCGGCTCTCGGCGGCTCGCCCTTCGCAGACCAAGCCGGGCCCTCCGCCGCGACTGACTTGACCGGCCTCGCGGCCGACGCTGACCGGGATCTTCGGATATTGGGCTAGTGCCGCGCATGCGTCGCGCTCTTCTCGGCGGCGGCGGCGCGGCGCCCTGCCTGTGGCTTGAAAGTTGCATTCCTTGAATCTTCGCGGGTGGGGTGGGGAGTGAGAAGGGGGGAGGGGATAAAAAAAGAGGCATCCACTGTTCACCCGGAGGAAGGAATGTGGGCAGTTCAGCTCCGAGAGGGCGCGGGGATTTTTGTCTTCCCGGTGATGATAGCCGTGGTCTCCTATGCTAAGAGGTGAGGATGGGCGCTTGGGCTCAAGGAAGCGCGTGTGTAGGGTGGGTGTCTGTGTGTGTGTGAGTGTGTCTGTCTGTCTCCCCGTGTGTCGGCCCGCCCGTGTGGTGCAGGATGCATCCCCTTCCTTCCTGAGCCCCTCAATGAATTCGATCCCCTCCCGAGAGGCAGGATAAAAAGACTGTGGCCGGAGTGTCTCCGTCCTCGTCCTGAATCCCTGTCTCCCCCTCTCTCTCTGTCTCTCTCTGCCTTGTTCAGCGTGAACGAGCCCAGCAACATGTCCTACGTGAAAGAGACGGTGGACCGATTGCTCAAAGGATACGACATTCGCTTGAGGCCGGATTTTGGAGGTAATTCTCCCCTGATTTGTTTACAACGAGAGACAACGCGGGTGCGCTGCCTTGGCTTCGGAGGCGGAGGCGGAGGGGTGGTAAGAATGTTAATCAGCCTATCTCCGAAGTAGCTCGTCCAGTCTCAGGAGTAGAAGGGGAAGACTCTCTCGAGTCGTACTCAAGTATGTATGTATCTGACACGGTTGGTTGGCAACCATTCGGAAGTAGTTTGCCGTTGCCTTCTTCCGGGATTTTTTTTTTCAATTACTTACAAGCTTGGAATTGCCTCGTGGTCTCCTATCCACTTACCCAGGCAGCGTCTTGCCTAGCTTTATTAAACAAGCCAAATTGGAGAGGGGCTGTTGTCTACTACCCCAAATATACTTCTTCTTTTTGTTTCTCCCTCTCTTTCTTACATACACACTTAAGTATGCAAGTTTAGAACTACACCCTGTTGTATGAAGATTGGCTTTGTTGCCAGTTTTTGTACCAACTTTTGGCTTTCACAGAAATCTTAAATAAACCAAACACTACTCCTTGAGTGCAATAAACATACAGACACAAATATGCCATCTCTCTCTCTCTCTCCCCCCCCCCTCTCTCTCTCAAAAAAACCCTGTAAATGCAGATTCCAATTGTTTTGCTAGCTGGGGGCCAGTAAAAGAAAAATCACAACAGATTCCCTATTTTGGTTTCCAGGTTCTCCCGTTGATGTTGGGATGAGAATAGAGATCGCCAGTATAGACATGGTCTCTGAAGTCAACATGGTGAGTACTCCTTTGAAAAAGAGAAGGATGAACTGCAGGGGCAAAGAAGAGCCCCGTAGCAGAACGCTTTCTGCAAAAGCGCAAAAATTTGTTGATTCCAATGCTGAAAGGTCTTCTTTGTTTGGGTGCTGAAGACATCCACTCCGTCTATGTAGGGGGAAGCGCGGGGGGCAGTTTGGATGCTACTTCTTTATCATGCCTTTCCCAACACGCAGAAGGGCGCCATCTGCCGGACCGCCGCTGTTCAGCAGTGGAGTTTCAGCACGTTGGACAGCGACCGGCTCGCACTCATGTTTTTTGGAATGGTCGCGGCGTGGCGTGGCGGGGGCGGTTGGCTATATCCGGGAATGGCTAGAAATTAGGGTATAACAGAAAGGTGAAAATCTAAGCAAAACATCGGAGAACAAAAGGGGGGATGACTCTCTTATGGTTAGCTATGCATGTAATAGCTCTCTGTATAGTATTGCTGCCTCTACCGCCGTTGCAGCAATCTAGCAATTAATATCCAGATGAGATCTGGGGTGAGATGGGGAAGTGAAGAATCCATACATATTTTATTTCAGTTTTAATGCTGGATTTTAGATAATTAATTCCTGGCATTATTCCCTGACAGGCTAAATCATGAGGTTTGTACTTTGTATAATAAATCTACTAGCTGCAAGACTTGCCTAGACTGCATTGCTGCCTCTTACTGAACCCTGTTGATCCCACCCACCTTCAATCCTGCATGTCTGTGTTTTGACTGCCTCTTATGCAGACGCAGTAATTGAGGACTGCTTATGCTGAAATCAGTGCTAACTTGAGGACTTCCCCCAAAGAATTTTAATAACATCAGGAATTAAGCATGATGTCTTGCACATTCTTCAAGAGACCAACCTTCGAGTTGGCTAACCTCTAGCCAAAATTATATACCCTTGCTGGTTTTGGAAAGTGAGAATAATGTTTTATTTATTTACAGAGTAGATTTATATATTATAGGTAATTCTTGTTGATTGACTATCTCATTTAGAGACTAGTTGCAGTTATCATAGTCATGAAAACTAACGTTGTGACCAGTTTTTGTGTGTACAACTTTTGCAGGACTGTAAAGCAAAATAAAGCTTGAATTAATATTGTAAGCACAGTTAGTTATATGATTTTCACTTAGTGACCACTTTTCCTAATAATGTAACAACCAAGTTGCCAGGCCCAATTATGGTCACTAAATGAGGACTACCTGTATTTTACATATGCCTATGTATTTTACAAATACAAAGACATCAGTACTTGATGTTAGATGAGCCTGTGACAGACAGCCCAAATAGGAACCTGGTGTTATGTTCCCTCCGTTTTTCTCTTTGAGTGTTTATATATATGCCACTCTGATTCTTGGGACTCCGAATGTCTTATGTTTCATTCTTCTAGTAAAAGAATTAGGATATTAAAATAATGAAATAAAATATAAAAAACACAGTAAAGAATAATAGTGGAAATTTACTAAGAAAGGAACTAAAGCCACTGAGAATAAAAGCATCCCAGCGTAGCCCAAATGGATTCTAAGTTAAACTAGATCCTCTTCCAAGGGTTTCCTAAAAATCAAGTTTTAATTACTTTCCTAAAACCCAGCAGGGTGAGGTCTAGGCTGATCTCATGCAGTAAATTATTTGAAAGAAGCATCATTTATTTATTTGCTAATAAATATTTATTTTACCTTTATTTATATTTATTTTACCTTTATATCTCTGCTGTAATCAAATAGGACTCTTGATAGTTTCCAAGCTATGTTGGCCTGTCCCATCCAGTCAGGCAGGGAAGGTATGTTGTGGACACTATCAGTTAAAGAATTTCAACTGAAGGGGTCCAAAGAAAGCCTTCTCTGCCACTGCCCCCACTCTTTGGAACATTCTCGCCCAGAGGCCAGAGGGGCCCCTACTTTCTTGGCCTTTGGAAATGTCTGAAGATCTAGTTCTGCCATCCTGCTTGGGGCTCACAGAGCCATGGGGGTGGTTAGTACCTTGAAGGCCTTCTTAACTATCTTTGCCTCCTCATATAATATTTAGATGTAGTTTTTATGTTTTTATACTATATTCGTTCACCATCAAGAGACACCATCAAGAGACAGAAATAGGAGGTTTCTAAATATGACAAATAAAAAAGTGGGAAACAACTAAAACCCCAGTATAAACCTCATAAAATATGTCTAAAATGAAAAATACCTACAAAGCAATCAAACCTAATAGACCCAAACCAATCTGTTCATTCTCCCCCCTTCTGCTCTTGAAAGCCTTTAGATTGAGGCTGAATGCAATGGAAGAGCTTGGGGGATAAGTCAGTTTTACATCTACTGACTTTTATCCTTCTCTGGACACAACATGTTTGAGAAAAGCCTTGAAATAAGGTCGAAAGCTTTCTATAACTTCAAAAATTAATGTCTGGATGCCAAAATTTAGAGACCTGCAGATATATACAATCTTCTGTTGAATATAAATATTCCTGTTAAAATCTTGATGGCCAACATTCATTTTTTTGAACATTGACTTCATTCAAGATATTTTGGTTTGCATGACTGCAGATGCAAAAATACATATACTCTCCCTTTATTCTTTTTTTTTTTTATCCATTCAGATTTCGCATCCTTTCTTTGGTCTGGTTTCCAGATTCCACATGCAAAAAGATAATGCTGGAATGGAAACCATTGCTAGAGGCTTGCTACCTTTTCAAAAGTTGTTCCTATAGCACAGCTTTGCTTCAGTCTTTTCTTTATGTCCACAAACATATAAACTGTGTGTTGATCTGCATAATGCTATAACACAAACTTCTTAAATCACAAGCGAGGCTGTTATTTCAAAATGATTATTCTTGGGTTAGCCGTAGGTGCAATAATAATTGGCCTATTTTATTATCTGTGCTGCAATATCCCCCTGTGTTTTTGTGATGATGAACTGTTTAACAGAGAGATAGTTACCGTGGGAATATTTATTTTCCTCAATAGAATTATGATTATTCAAGGACCATACTTAAAACGCCTACTTTCCAAGAGTAAAAATATGATTTATTTACAAAGGGCAGGATTGCCAAACTGGACAATCTGTTCTTTCCAATAAAAAATGTTTCATTATAAATAATGTTTGTCTAATCTAACATGATTTTATATTATCTTCCTTGCCTGAACATGTGATTGCAAAATAAATTCATGTGGATCCTAGTAGAGTTAAAGGCCTTGTTAAAAAATGGTGTCTATGAATATCTAGACATTTTGAAGTGCTTATTAATCTGACTGGAAGTTGACAAGTACCCAGAATATCATTATGTGATTCTTAAGAGCTATGTGGGATTTATTTTCATTGCTTGTCCCAACAATATTTTCTCTAGAACTTGAGGAGAACATGACTCATAACATGTCTGACCTGTACTATGCTTTCACATTTCTCCAGACCTTGGTAAGGTGATATCAATGTGCTCTGTAGTCTCTTATAAAGATTTTACTGTATGGCAGTTAAATAATCCTGCAGCTGCCAGAGTTAGCAGACTGGATTTATTGCAGATAAAGTGTGCCACTTCTGCAAAAGTTGGATTCAGTATGATGTAGGTGAGGCAAAACTGGTTTTTCTCTCCTTTGCTGTTATATATTGCTGGAGTGCTCCAATATTACTATAAATATACCTGCCTACTTTTGTTACTGACTATATCTGAAGTGTATATACAAGTTTTCAGCATTTTGTACACATGACCTCTTAGTTAGAGTTTTAAGATAGTACTTAATGCTGGTAGATTTACAGATCTTCAAGAAAGGATTGTTTTGTGTTAGCCTTTTGAAGAAGGCAAGCATTAGAAATAGATACTGAAGGATTCCAGGAAATGTACTGTATTGTTATAGAATATAATGAGAGCATCTTGAAAGCTCTAAATTTATCTCTAGCCCCTCTTATACCAAACAGAGCCAAAGGGGGTTGTTTTGAGTTTCTTTCTTAAGCTTCCTCTATTCTAAGGTTGCACTGTCATTTTTCCTCCTTTAGTTGCTCATCTATACCTTTATCAAAGTTATCTCCATATTCCTTACACCATGAGACTCAAGAGTGCTTTTTGTGGTTTTGACATATTTCTAGAATTCCCAACCAGTCCAATTGTTTGTATTCCAACACATCTGAAAGTTACCTGGTTGGGATAAGTGGATTCAAAATATTGCTGTGAGTGCCCCTTTTATTCTGAAATTGTAATGAAGTGGTTTTGTATCTAGCTTATCGTTCTATAGCATGTTCTGGATATGCATAATGTGCCACAAGAGGATATCCTAGTGCAGGAATGAAACAAGAAAGCCACACTGACCTTCCATAGATAAGTCAATCAGATATTGCTGCAATAACCAGCCAAATTGTTGTGAAATTGGCAGAAATTGAAACCATCTGGGAGTGATGGCATGCTAAAATTATGGATGGCAACGTTTTATAGCTGACATGTTATAACAGTGCTTCAGTGGAAAAAAAATTAAGGAATCCCTTCAGGAAAATCCTTCCTAGATTTCTGATCAGAGGATTGGAAAATATAGGGATTTGATCCAAAAAGCAAGGGTGAAAGAATCTGTGGGATAATAATCTCTTTGCCACATGTTGATTAAATCCCTCCACTCAGATATGTCTTATTTAATTGCTTATTATGTAGTTCACAACATAGTTGATAAAAACTGCTATGACCCATAGAGTGGCTAGTCAACCATTCTGCTGTAATTTATGATGTATCCTCCTGGTAATTGCGAATAATCCAAACTGGCACATGAGACTGGAATAGTCTTCTTTTCTGCTTCTGTGAAGAGGCAGTTTCTTTAGAAGGGTATTGACACATTTAAGTATCTTCTGTGTAAGGAAATTGAGTTTGCCTGTACCACTTAACTTTCTGGATACGCCATCCATTCTTCAACTGTATTTCTTCACCATATTCTCCATAAATTCCAGCTCCTTTTATTTGACTTGCTCCTGCTTTTCATTTTACTCTGGTTAAAACCTACTTGATTCTCAAGTAGCCACACTGGTTGTGCCATTCTCATCTTTACTAACTCTGGACTTTTTCACAGCTCCCTCTCCAATTAGCCCACTTTTCTGTCGGTCTCTGATCAGTTCTATTCCTTTTGGATTGTGTCTTCTGTCCATCATTATCTGGTGCACACCAGTTAATCTCATTAACAAATTCAGGCTAAGCAACAGGCAATCAATTTCCTCAAGTGCTTAGCCTAAAAAGAAAAGAAATGTGGCAGAATGGGAAGGAGCAAGAAGAGATGAACATGCTGAAATGTAATTACACAGAGAGATGTGATCACATGTAAGGTTTGCCTGAAATACAGGATGATCCTCACAGCTTTTCAGACTTTCTCCAGTCTAAGATGTGAAGAATTTCACTCCTTTTATCTTCCATTTGCCTTCACAGCAATGATCTTCCTAATTCTTTTTCGTTACATCACTTTCCTGGTTTCTTGGTAGTTGTCTAGCTATTGCAGCATGTGGAAGGATAACTGTGTTTTTCTCCTCCTATCTAGCAGGCCATTTCATAATACCACTGGCCTTAGGAAAACAAGGTTGCCCAAACCTAGCACTATTGTGCAGCATTGTACTGTTGGTGGAGAAAGGAAGGAAGATGACAACTTTCTCTCTCTTTAATTTCCTTCAATTGCCACAAGTTCAGCAGGAATTTGGGATATGAGTGAAGGGAATTACACCCTCTGGGACAGTTAGAATACTGTACACTGTTGGATCAGTTTGTTTCAAAAACAATATGGTGTAAATGAGAAAGGTCCAAAAAAAGAAACAAAATTGTCTAGAGATTGAAGCAATTCTGCAAAGTGTGAGGCTCTTTAGCTTAGAAAAAACAAAAGGGGAACAAGATAGGGGTGCAAAATTCTAACTGCATAGAGGGCTGCCAGGTATGAAAGACCAGGACCATATTGTAAAGGCTCAAATTAACTGATTTATTGCTAAAGACTATATACTGTACAAGAATCTTCTCAGCCAATGGTCAGCAGTTGTAGGTGCTAGATAAAGTTCAGCAGCATTCAGAGGGGTTGGACTTAGTGTCTTTGTGGCTATGTAGCAAGTCTCGGCTAATCCCTCTTTTCATCTTTCTCCCTGGCTCTGCCATCTCTTCTCCTCCTACATCAGCAGATGGCCAGAGAGAAGTTTCATCTTTTTCTTTCATGCCTGGAACTAAGATCATTTGATAATCTGAATGGCTCAGATACTCAGATACTTTTAATGGCCATGCGTGGTTAGATACGCAAGGAATTTGACTCTGGTACAGCAGCTCTCGATACTTGCAAGACAATAGTATAAGATGATACATAGCAATGTTAGTTATTCAGTAAGTGTGAAGCCAGTAGAAATAAAATATTAAAAAGTGTAGAATTAATGGTATGTATACACATTAGACAGAACTTCTGGATTAATTTACAATTCTTTGCCCTCATCTAGCATAACCATATAATATGAGTCAAGTCTTCATTTGAATGATGGCATGGGGGGAAAACTGTTCTAGTACTAGTGTCTAGTACTTTTGGTACACAGTATTCTGTAGTGCCTTCCAGAGGGAAGAGGTTCAAACAAGTTGTGTCCATGGTGGGAGGGGTCTGCAGATATCTCCTCCACTTGGGAATGTTAATAAAAATATTTCTTTCCACAACTAAGTTTCATTGTTAGACTATGTACAAATGGCCATTAATTTGAAGTTTACACAGACTCAAAATTATTAAGAGCTACTTGTCATCTGGGCTATATGTTACTTACAGTGCTGGAGAATATAGGGGGAGAGTACTTGCTGCATAACATCTTGCTTGTGGGTCTACTTGTGATCTATGGTTAATCATATGTAGGTGCAAAATATCAATCAGATGAATCTCTTATTTGGTCATAACAGCTGTTATGTTTTTGTTCTCATAATGAGTAGATAGGAGGTGGAGATTTAGGACCTGCCTAAAGGGATATGTGAGGAATGAGTTCCAGTTCTTAGTTGTATTGGCAATAAATTGATGTAAATGTTTATCCAGTTTGGTTAAACAAAGCTTGACCTATTCTAATCCATTCCAGTTTATTTCTTAACTTAGGCTTAATTCTGAATTTTTGTTATGCATCTTATTGTGTATCACCTGAAGCCTCTGTACATCTTGGTTCTCAGCTCCGTTTTTACTTTTAGAAGACAAACCCATAAAAGTTCTTCTCCATGCATGGAAATTCCCTTTTTATCCTAAATTCAACATGACACAACAGTGATGGTAATGCCATAGGTTAACATGCTAAAAGCATCAGCAATGCTTAAATATATAGCAGTTTCCTTGTTCTCCCAGTCTTGGTTTTGCTATGTTTTTTCACTGGTACTTGAAACATATCCTTGCAAACCCTTTTCGAAATATAAAGAACATTGCCACTGTTCTCTTAAAGGGCATAATGTTTCCCACAAGAGCTATAAAAACCTCCAGGAGTTTTATTCAAGTGAGAATGTATTTGCTGACTTGTAACTGAAATTGGCATGATAGAAGCAGATGCCAAGGAAACTAATGAGAGCAACAGTAGATTGTGTATAATCTGAAATACATTTTCTTGATTGCATCTAACTGAGTGGGTGTAAAGAGATATTGAAACATACATTAAATTTTTAAGAATGCATTGATGGTTCAAATGGAGGTGATGTTCAAAACATTCAAAATATTGCAACCTTTTTATTTCTTAGACAAAAGCCAACATTCAAAAGCCACAAGGAGTTAACTCTTAGTCTACAATGAATTTGTGAAGCAAGCTGATGCCACGAGATAAGCGATGAACAACAGAAAATGTTTAAGAACCCATGATGCCCTTGTCTAATTTTCTTGACATGTTAGAAAAGCAGATTCAGTTAAGAAACAGTTTGTATAAAAAATTCAGACTGGGAGGAAGATTAAAAAAAACACCTTTTTCCCAATTTAAGACTCTCAGCTAAGGTCTGACCCCAGAACTGGAAAAAACAAACTCAGTAGATGTTCCATCTGGGCTTTGAGTGCTTAGCTCATAAATACTTGGTTTAAATCCTTAAGAAATCCACCTCCTTATGGTTATGAATTAGGAATGCCCCTTTTTTTCTGGCAGGCCCATAATCTTCATTGCTACATGACAGAAATTCTATGCTTCTCAAGGCCAAGACTTTACCTCTGGCATGTGAGTGCTGCAGGTTGGTGAGAATTTGATTTGGGGTAAGTCCTTACTCAATGTATTCATTTCTTTTTAATGGAATAGACAGAACTAGAGATGATGTATTTTTGGATATGGAGAAGGTGAAATTGATTGCACCTATCCCCATCCCATATCCTAGCCTGATGTTTAAATTATATATATACATTAGTGATATAATTAATGACAGTGAGCAGTCATTTATGAAAAATAGCAAAACAATTCCCTTCCATAAATGATTTTATCCTTGTCACTCCTACACCATAGACCAGTATTTCTCAAACTTGGCAACTTTTAGATGGGTAGACCTCAACTCCCAGAAATCCCCAAGCAGCTATGCTGGCTGAGAAATTCCAGGATTGAAGTCCACTCATCTTAAAGTTGCCAAGATTGAGAAATACTGTCATAGAGGGTATGCAGCATATCCTGTTGCACACAATTTCTATTTGAACTTGTGTTATATACTAACTCAGCCCCTCATAAAGAAACTTCCAGGGAGAGACGACCATCGACAAGACTCCTATCTTCTAGCAAATGATAAGACCACTATTACCCATAATGCAGCCAAATTTTGCCTCATTACTATGGGATAAGGCAACAAATATTGGCCAAAAAATTGCATCTCTTAAATACCTTCAAAATATCATCCACTTCTTTCCTCTCCTTTTAACTTTTTGAACTTATTTTAATTGTTATTTTTCTAAGATTTATATAGAAATCTGTATGTGTGTGCATGTGTGCACGCATGCTGATCAAAGACTTCAGTAATGTATCTACCACCTAGTGAGCTTCACAGCTAAGGGTAGACTTGAATCTGGATCTCCCTCATATTAATCCGACATCTTAATGGCTACAGGTAGACCTCGACTTACTACCATACAATTAGTGACTGTTGGAAGTTACTATGGCAGTGAAAAAAAGTGACTTATGACCAATCTTTGCACTTATAACTCTCAGTTTAGCATCAGGCAAATTGCATTCCATCCTGCAATTTCTCTTGATTGTATTCCTATACTCATTATACATCTTCTTCCCCAACCCATAAACCATGCTAACTTAGACTAAAGATTCAAACTCTTTTGAATTCAAAGGCTGGTTTCATACCTAAAACTTTTCAAGCGGAATGCACTCTGTTTTGATCTTGAAGTACTTTCAGAGTAATTTGAAAGAATCTCTTTTTCTCCTTGATACAACTGTTTTGCACCCGAGATGGCACATTTTTTTGCCTTTGATATAGAGTGTTTCAAATACAGAACAGATCAAAGTGGAATCATTTAGCACATTCAGAGAACTGTGGAGCTCTGGAAATATGACAGTTTCAAAGATGGCATCCAGGAGTAGGAGTTTTGTCTACTCTTTACCCCAGCCTGTGACCTCCATTGAGATTAGTGCACAGCAAGCACAACAAAGCTAGACTCAAAGGAGAAAACAGTTCAGCTTTTCAAGTTCACCTATTGTTGTGCGCCAAATACCATATTGCAGGTGTTCTCCAGCTGTGGATTGCAACCCCTAGGTGTGTGCAAACAACTTAGAAGAAAGGAAGTTCTTTTAAGTTCTGAAGACAAAGTAGGAGCACTATTAATTTTTCCAAAGAAAAAGTTCTTTGGGCATGTACATGTAAATCAAGTTCAGCATCTTTAATCTGTTATCTTGAGGTTCTAAACTTTTGAAATATATTTGTTGGTTTAAAAAGGCAAAAGTTTAAAAAATCAGTTTAGTGATACTAAAGCTCACTTTAGGCTACCCACCAGAAGCAGCAGAGGACTCCTTCTCCGGTTCCCGTCGGCCAAGGAATTTTGGCTGGCAGGGTCTCGGAGAAGAGTCTTCTCTGCAGTGGCA
>JANHZU010004335.1:0-33738 GCA_032468055.1 Acrochordus granulatus
GTGGTCGAGTGGTTAAGACTGTGTGCTTGTCAGCCAGAAGGTCAGCAGCCCAAGTTCAAGACCCAAGTGCCACATAGGCTGAGCCCTGTTATTTGTCCCAGCTCCTGTCAACCTAGCAGTTTGAAAGCATGGAAAAATGCAAACAGATAAATAGGTATTAATTGGTCAGAAAAGTAGCCAGTCACATGACCATGGAAACATCTTCGGACCTTGCTGGCTCAAATCGACTGTGAATTGGACATGAGCACTGCCCCCTAGAGTCAGTCATGACTGAACAGGGGAAACCTTTAACTTTTTTATCTTTTGTACCATAATGCTTTGAATAATCCAAATGAGAAATGTGCATCTTTCAAAACTTGCTCTAAGTCTTAATCTTAAAATCATTGTTTAATTTTGGTTTCCTGCTTTTTTGAGACAGGAAATATATGAAAGTTATACTCTAAGCTTAGGTGAAGCCCAAATTAAGAAAGATACCCCTTTGACAAAACAGGAAATACTGATTCTTCCCACTCTACGTCATCGCCATGCCCATGGAAGCCCTCTCCTTCCTTAAAAAGAAAATTATGTTTCCTGCTTATGAAGTATACCCGCTGAAAAATGAGACTACCTTGAATCCAATTAGGTCTATCCAAAACATGATTAATATGGGTCTTAATCATGAGATTAATCACCTCAAGATAAACATACAGTTTTCTTGCTTTGTTTCATGTTTGCTTGTTTTATCTTAGAAGCTAATTGGGGTGAAAACATATGAGAGTGACTAAATCATTTGAATATGCAATATTGCATGGTAAGGATGTATCATTGATAGTTTCTTACTAGTTTCCATATTCCTTAATTGATTTGTGTTATTTTAGTAAGTCCTCAAACCCCATTCTTTTTAAATTAGGTCATCTTTCTCCCCTTTATAGGATTCTGATGATCTGGAGAGACATGGTGGAGAAGAATTTTCAGAAGATACCTCAAAAGTTCAACAAATGGAGATATCTTTAAAGACTGTCAGCACTAGTGAACATGCTGAGGTATAAATTAAAAGGGCATCCTAGGTGTCTGTCAGTCCGTCCTTCCTTTATGCTAAGTTGCAAAACATTTCCACCATTGTAAGCCTGTTGCACTAATAGCTTGAAACAGGTACACTGTGAAATAGTCTAAAATTAACATTTTCAGCATTTGGATAATGCTGAAAAACCTAAATTTTAGTTAGATTCAGAGGAACAGTAATGATATTCTGCTGATTAGAGACTGTATCACTAAAAGAACCAGCAAGAAGAGATCATTCCTCCCTAGCATTCGCCCAGCAGCAGCATTGTTATACCATGACAGTTCACAGGTAAAAATGGAGGTGGTATGTGTACCATATTGCCTGGTTTCAGTTTTAAACAGTTTAAACAGCCCTTGATTCTTTCCTATCTTCTTTTTTCTTAGAAAAGTTAAACAGTATTTTAATGGGAATTTCCATCTAATAAGACCTAGAAATGGCTTCAATCACAACAGTATCTGAAAAGCAAATTAATTATATAAATATTTCTGGCCAAAATCTCAGAAAACATTACATATAAGAGAGAGTTATAATTTGGTGTACAGAATACTCTATATGGTTCTAGTCTGATGTATTTGGAGGTTTGCTTGGTGAAAGTATTAAATATGAATTTTGATGTTCTATATGGTTACACAAACATTTCAAAAGATGTCCTATTCACATATTTTGGATTAGAAGATGTCAAAAACACAGTATTCTTATCTACAATGTCTATTGTAGCCGAAGGAGATGTCCTTATTTGCTGTTTCTACTGAACTGTCTATACCTGTATCAGAGAGTGAAGCTGAAAAGATAATTTCCCAAGTGCCACAGATGCTACAGGAGGCAGAAGTTATTTCTAATGTTAAACAAAACAGTGTGCCTCCACCTCAAAGTAAGTAATTGTTTATATCAAATGCATACAAGACTTCTACAAAATTTTATAATTCTTAAAACTTCGCAACAAAGTTTAAAAAGCAGGCATCTGGACTGGATTTTTCTCAAGTCGAAATCTTTGGCCAGAAATCCAGTCCAGATGCCTGCTTTTTAAACTTTGTTGCGATGCAATTACCCTGGACGAGTGAGAGTCTTCACAGACAAATTCTTAAAACTGTATTTTAAAATCAAATAGATCTTACTTCAGATGCAGATCTAGTGTCCTGCTTACAGATGTCCAGTATTTCCTCTTCTAGTATTTTATAGTGTGTGGGTAAACTTTGATGAATTGCTTCTAAATGGGAACTATATCCATGTTGTAGAAATACATTATTAAGTATTACATTATCAAAAAATACAAGTTTTACAGATATAGAAAAAATGCTGTCTTCTTAATTCTGTTAATGTGCTTTACTAGATTAAGTCAGTAGAACACAATGCATGAATAAGTGTAATTGATATAATTTAAATAGACTTCTTTATTTTTCTTACATTTATAGCCAAGTCTGAAGAGAGCTGGGAATCCCCCAAGCAAATCAAAAAGAAGAAAAAAGCCAGAAGAGAAACGTGAATTTTCTAAAATGGACGTGTGTTGCAGAAACACTTGTCGTGGAGATTATGTTGTTTATGCAATAATTTGTGAACCTGTACAGAATTTTATATAACTTTCAAAGATTTTTTTAAAAAAACTGCTTTGAACACAACCATCTTTAAGAACAGGAACTGAATGAAAAAGTTGGTGATCTAATTTCACAGGAAATAATGGCATTACTGGAAGACACATTGAAGAATGTATTTTCAAGCTATGGAAAAAGTAATTTTTAAAACCTTGGCTTTAAAACAGTGCCCTGTTTACAACATATTATTTCTATTTCCTGTCCACTGGAGAAAGAGGATTTGTCTTAAATATCTGTAATCATCTTTAAAACTGATACATGTCACTCTGAATGGTGGTGTCTATCTTGAATCTGTTTAATGCTTAAATCAAAGAACTCTAGTCAAATTTGTCATATATTTCTAATTATTCAATAAAATCTGCTAACCATGAAATTAATTACAGAGAAGCTGGTATCACTGAAGAATTCTTGAATAACCCCTCAACTCGATAATTGACTTCAGAATAGGTGTATACATGACTTATGTTAAACTAATCATTAAAAGCATTTTTCCAACAAAAAAGTGGATTAAATAAAATTTGCAAAACCTTATGGATCAAGAAACAAAAAAATGTCAAAATCTACAATATGGTTCATGAAGTTGCTTCTGATAGGTTTTTACTTAAATTCTCAGTAATTTTAATCTGTTGAGGCAGCATATTCACATAAACCTCATGTTTTGTTCCTATCTCAAGTAGTTTAGTTGGTGCCCTTTAATCTTTGTTCCCAATCATTTTAAAAGCCATGGTTCATTTCTCTACCAGTACTGCTTTTCTTCTTCTTTTTATTGGATTTTTTAAAATTCTTCAGAGATGTGGTAGAGAATTAATGGCTTCAAGACAGATTTAATTGATTTTGAGACCACCTATATCAGGAAGTGCTTTTTTACTGCCTTAACCTATGTAGAATCTGTATCTAGAGTTCTTAAATGGGGTTAGCATTTTGTTTTTTGTTTTGTATTTTTTTTAAAAAATCATGGAACTACAGCAATTGTAAAACCATCTTTCCACTTGTAATTATTGATTTAAATGGGAGTTGAACTGCATCATTTTCAAGCACTATAATGACATCAAGTTAAACAGGCAGGTATCTATGAATAGTGCATGCTCAGCCATGTACAACTGTATATAGCCTTTATGAAATGTTTGTGTGTGTTTAAACGACCATAATTAACATAACTTGGTAAACAACTATTAAAGAAAAGCCATGATTATTTGATGTGATTGGCTTAGTTTTTTTTTCATGTGGCAGAAAACTTGTAACAGCTGTAACCAATGGTACTATTAACTCTCCCATAGTGTCTAATTGTGTACATTTGAAAATTTTCGTAAAATTAACTTGCAATGCAAGAACAATTAAAACAACCAACTGGATTTAGTTATTTTGAAAACAAGCCTTATTAATTGATAGTGTTCCTAATGAATTCTAATGTGCACAGGTATTAACTCCTGTTACAGGAACATGGCAGATGTTTACATGTTCAGATGTTTGTTTAATTCAGTGATATTTCTAAATCAATTTTGTTAAAATAAATTGAGCAAATTGATAGCATTGTGTTATTTATGGGAAGGGAGCTAGTGGATAATATTTTATCAAGGTGAAATGGTATCCCTAAAAATACTTGGTATCCAAAAAATGTACAACAATGAATTTTAAAAGGATGTTGAATATGCAGTGTTGTCTGTTCTTTGTTGTGATTTTTTAAATTCTTCTTAAGTATGTCACATAATCAGTTTCCCAGTTAAGACACTCTTTATTTGACCAGATTTCTGTTTGTAAAAGGTAGCATGTCATCCCATTTTAAGAACAGCTTTTGACACTGAAACAATTTGTTTAACCTTTCCATAAATCATACTATGACTCTTTACAAAATGATATTCATAAGAATTGCAAAATTAGCCATTTGGCTAAGCCCAGATCTGTTTTGAAACAGTTCTGTGGTGTTTTACAAATACGTGTCTCTTATTCAGGAGTTCATATTCAACCATATTGAGTACTTTATATTGTTTTAGAAATGATTGGAAGAACTGGATACTTGCTTATTGAAAAATGGGAGTTTTCAAAATTCAGATGTTCTTAGTCACTGTAGAATCTTCTTTTTTGAAAAAAGACATAATGTTTATCATATTATTTTGCCATGCATTCCATTCCTGTGCAAGTATGTCACATATGAAACTAAAATTTATTGATGACCTATCTTTGTGGTCCATCTGAATGGGAAGATATTCTTTTTCTGATTGCATCCAACACCATCCTAAATTGTTGTCTGATCTAGCCTTAATTAAAGCATTCAGCTATGTGGATGTTTTCATTCTGATCCCATTAGAATTTCTACCTATAGATGACAGGCTTGTCCCCAACTTTAGAATGTGTAATTAATCTAATTAAGGTCAAAATTATATCTTTGTCACATAAGGATGGGGGAAGGATATTAAGTGTTTACAAAATGTGAAGTTCTTAAAAAGTGAAAATGGGCAAGCCCATAAATTATTTCACTCATGCCGCTTAGCACAATGACAGTGTCCCAGAATAGTGTTGTATCAGTGTAGAAGGTAAACAATAAAAGTGTGCATCCATATTTGTACTGTTATACCCAGATGTAGCCAGGTATCTTTTTTATGGTACAAACAGAAAAAACTAAGTATAATGAGTCCAGAATGTTTTCCAAAGTATAATGGGGTTCTTAGTTGTTTACACAAATTATGTGATAGGATAAGTCACTGCACAGTTAGTTTTCCTTTCTTTTATGATATAAGTATATAGGAGTTATACATGGTAATTAAAAAAATGGGTAAAGTTGGAGGAAAAAGTACTGATTTTTTAATTATTTAACTATTTACTAAAGTACATTGTTAAGATTTCAAAACTATACAGAAAGATCTCTTTAGTTTTGCTCCTTAACATTTTTTTAAAGTTACATACATTCCTCAATACTTTACATAGGATCTAAGTTTCAGGTCAGTCTTCAACTCTTGTTTAAGTTAAACCAAACCACTTGATATGAAATGCAATAGGTTTCATGTGTGAATTTACATGGAAGCTTATACTTTCACAGTGCCTCTGTACAGGATTGCTCTTAAATAATTTTGGAAATCAATGCCAACTGCAAGGTACCTGCCCCAAACTTGTTAATGTGAAATAATAGGTTAATTTGAAATATTTGACTTGTCTTTACAATTGGCAGCTATCACTCTGAATTCAGTCATCTTGGGTTAGATCCAAACCTAATTCTATGATATACTTTGTTAAGCACTGTAATACACTTGTTTAAACAATTTGGAACTCCCCATAAGTGAGACACAATTCCTTTTTACAACCGAAGTATTTTAAATTGTGAAAGTAATGTGGATTTTTTTAAAAAAAAATAATTTTGACAAAACTTGATGTGAATTACACTTTTAAGAGTGTTGGCAGGGGATATCTGTTGAACATAGCTGAAAATGCAATATACAAATCCATATGACACTAGGCTGAATGTTCTAAATACTTCCTATAAAATTTAAATGGTTTGAGCTCATCCAATACATAAGCAATTTAGTAATTCAGCTATTCCTAATAATAATTCCATTTTGATTGATATCAATGCCATCACACTGATGCTTCAGGATAGATTGATTTTCTCCAGGGTTATCTGTTCCCAAGCTGATTCTTCTCCATTATATTTATCAAATTTATATGTCATTCTCGGCAGGTCACAAAATATGTTAAAACCATAGATACGACTTATTAAAAGTGAAATAAAATTAACCAGGTAGAAAGACAGAGGTGAGGTATATATGGAGGAAGATGCAGTTATCTTAATCTACCAGCCACCTCCATGATGACACACCCTCATTGGAGCCCTAAGGGAGCTGGCAGAGCCAGGTCTTTAGGCACTTTCAGAAGGCTAAAAGGGGGGGTGTGGACCTCATCTCAGGGGCAAGATATTCCACAGGATGGGAGCCATGGCAGAAAAGGTTCTTCTGTGCCCCACCAGCCAAAATTCCTTAACTGATGGGGTCTGTAGCATGCCTATTCTGCTGTCAACAGGCTGTGCCAGTTGGGATGAGACATTTCCTCAGGAACATACTCAACAGTGTACATATTGCTGTTATAACTGAATCCATCCAGCTTGTGTTCTCTTTTTTTCCACTTTTCCCACATTAAAGACGAGGTCTTTGTCTAATGTGCCCAATATAATAATTTTGAGCTTGATAATTTATGTCTTGATTGAGAATCCTGGATTCTCAACCCTGGAAGAAAACTTCATTGATTTATTCAATGATCTATTTGTTTGTTTTCTTGGTTATCCATGATATTCTCAGGAGTTTTCTCCAACACCAACATTCAAAACCTTCAGTATTCTTTCCACAGGTAATTCCTGATTTGTGTCCACAATTGCAATCTACATTCCATCACAAAGCAAAGCAGTCACTAAGTGGGAAATGACCACACTTGCCTTCCAGCTCAAAGCTGGCAAGACTAATCAGTTTCATACCTTTAGTTTTTGCTTGCCTCCTAACCATTGTCCCACCTTTGGAATGCTCACCCCAGCACAGGATTAATTAGCAAGAACAGAATTAATGTTTATATTGACATGCATTGAAGAGGGAAGGGATTACAAGAGAGTAAACAAGCACACACAATGGGGAATAATCAGGTTATATGTGTAGTGCTCACACTGACATATAAAATGTCTGAATTCTGTTTCTAAAGCAAGTAGTGTAAACAAAAATCAAATTTGACTTGGCTGATTAAGCAGTGTTTACATGTTTGTAAATGAATATAACCAAGCTTTTGTTCAGATTTGGACTGTGGCAATAAAAGCACTGAAGCATGTGTATACAAAGATGATAGAGGTCTGGAGACTAAATCATAGGATGAATAGTTAAGGGAACTAGATATGTTTAGCCTAACAAAGAGAAGCTTAAGGGAGGCATGATAACAGTCTTCCAATACTTGAAGGGCTATCACAGGGAAGAGGGCAACAATTTATTCTCCTTAACACCTGAAGACAGAGGGAGATTCAACCTGGAAATAAGGGATTTCCTGATATCAATAATGATTAATCAGTGGAACAGTTTGCCTCTTGGAGTTGTGGGTACGCCATCACTGGACTCCTGCCTTGGGCAAGAGGTTGGACTAGAAGACCTCCAAGATCCCTTCCACCCCTATGATTTCTCTGCTCTGTCTTTGTCAATTTCCATCCATGAAGAGGTACCCTCTTCAGAGTTACTTGGGCCCTGGCAGGGAAGAACAGGTAGAATAATATTCCTTCAGGCAGTTGTGACAGGTTTGTGTAAGCCTTTGCAGATAATATTCATATTTGATGATCATTTGATCTGATTATTTAGGGTTACAACAGCACTGAAAAAATTACTTACAACCAGTCCTCATACTTATGACTTTTGCAGAATCCCAGGGTCACAAGATCACCATTTGTGACCTTCCCAGTGGGCTTTTGACAAGGAAAGTCAATGGGGAAAGTTGGACTCACAAAAGAGGCATGTTCTAAAACCTGTTGGCCAAGGAACTGCAGCTGGCAGGGTCCAGGAGAAAGCTTTTTCTGCTATGGCTCCATCCTTTGGAATATCATACCCCTTGAGGTGAAATCCACCCCTACCCTCTTGACCTTCCAAAGAGCCTGAATACTATAACTGGCTGGAGAATTCTGGGAATTGAAGTCCACACATCTTCAAATTGCTATGGTTGAGAAACACTGCTCTGGTCAATGGAAGTTATGAGACTGGCTAGGACAAAACAACATCCTACTGAATTATAGCAAGACAGATTGTTTTTCAGAAACTTCTCTAATTCACTTCCAGTGAGTGCACTCCCCTGGTTTGGAGGTCTTCCTGAATTGCTACAGCAACAGGTGTAGATCATAGCTTAGAGAGCTTTTTCCCATCTTCAGCTTTATATCAGTTATAGGTCCTCCTGGACAATGAAATCCTGGCAACAATGACTCATGCCTTCATTGTCTCACATTTTACAATACTGCGACACACTGCCTGTGGCTGCTTATGAAGATGATTCAGAAGCCACAATTTGTACAAAATGCAGAGATGAGACTGTTGGCAGGCAAGTTATCCTATTGCACAGTATCATTTATTCATCAATAAGTGTATTGGTTATCTATATATTACTGAGTTCAATACAAAATGCTGGGTATTACCTATAAAGCCCTATATGGTTTCATGTCAAGTTGTTTTAGGGTTGGTCTCCTTCAAACTGTTTCTTTCACTCCCTCAGTCTGGTTTCTCCATCACAGCCCTGAAAATTAGCAATATCTTTTTCTGGAAGTACATCCGCTTCCCCCTTTGTTGGTCTTCCACAGACTCAAAATAATTTAATTTAGACTTTGAAAGACAGTAGTGATCTGGGCTGTTGTTTTGTGTTAAGTTCAGTGTTGGCAATTTTATATTTTTATTTATGCCATAACCATACAGAATCATGAGATAATCAATATACAACAACTGCAATAAATAAATACATTTTGGAAGATGCATTAAAGAAAAAATGGCTTTTCTTTAGATGCTACTACCACAGTGACTTAAAATCATGCTAAAATAGAGTTCAGAGAAAGAATCCTTAACACAGATTATCAATCTGTTTAGAGTAGGATATAAGAAGAATCTGTTTAGGTGCAGAGATTTACCAGCTATATACATTTATTTATTTATTTATTTAACTTATATGCTGCTGATCTCACAAAAGTGACTCTAGGCAGCTTACAATCAGCAGAAAATAAACAATAAAATATTGCAAAAATAAAACTTTGAAATATTAACATTAAAATTGATTTAAAATTAACAAGAAGAGAAAGAGGGGAACAAGATCACATGGGGTTGTCTTAGTCCATTAACCACCTTCAGGATGACATACCTCCATTGGGGCCCCAAGCCAGTTGGCGGAGTAAGGTCTTCAGGCCCTTTTGGAAGGCCAAAAGGATGGGTGCAGACCTCATCTCAGGGGGCATGGTGTTCCATTGAATGGGAGTCATAGCAGAAAAGGCTCTTCTGGACCCCACCTGCCAGAATTCCTTGACTGATGGGGTCCACAGCATGCATCTTCACTAAGGATCGCTAAAAATCACTAGTATCACTAAGATTATTTCATGTTTGCTTCTCAAGCCTTTTCTCAAGAACTTGCTTAATATAGAAACAAAATCACAAATGAGAATAATGCCAAATTATCTCATATCATGGGCAGCTGACAGAAATAGTTACATTTATGGAATTGCTTATTTCACAGAGAAAGTACTACTTTTTTCTAAATAAAGATGTATTACTATGTACTCAGGTATTAAAATTTCAGATTAGGCAGCTATGGTGTGATATTGAATGGTTTAGTGAAATTTGTATCAAATATAGATTAGAATTTTCCAGAGGGGATAATAGAGATGTAATCCAACACTTCTGGACATATCTGGACTGGGAAAAGTTAAGGATTTTACCTGAATATATGTTGTCAGTATGTTGATGTATTCATACAGTGGAATATCAGAACTTGGAAAGAAAAGGGAATGGGAGAAATTGCTCCAATTATAAACTGGATGCCACACAAAATGTGAAGGAATGTTAAACAAAGCAAATAGATCATTCTCTTTCAAGGCAATAAATACAGGTTGAAATTTAAATAGCCAATTCTATCATATGCACAAAGACACAATTTAATGCAAGACAAGATAGCAAATAGAGATAAAATCTTACCACAAATTCCTTTCTAGTTATTTTACCTATTCTTACAAATTTGCCATTTTCTTTAGCAAAACACCCTGTGCTTCATTTACCTGGATTTCCTCCATATTCCTGGAAATTCCAGATTTTGAGACTGAGATACAATCAACACTTTTCCCAGCCTCTGCTCATAGATCAAACTCCTCAGTCTTTCCTTCTTCTCTTGTTGGGGAGAAGGGGGCCTCTTTGAAAATGAAGCAAGAGGAAGGGGGCACCCAAGGACCATTTTCTCCAGAGCTGGCAAGGAAGGAGCTAATCTTGACTCTGTATTAAAAGAACAGCCGTATCTTACTTGTGTGATCCTGCACTGAATGTCTTTATCTGCCCTTTGGCAAGGAAGTTACATTCACAAGAGAAAGGAAGAAATCTAACCCATTTCAACAAGGGTAGACTTCCATCTGTACTTATGAATAATAGCCATCTCTTCTAATGGAGAAATAGATGGCTTCACACAAAATTCTGGGCTAAAATGGGACTGGCTAACAGCTTCCCGTGAGCCTTGGCATATACTCAGAAGTGTCTTCAGACAAGCGCTGGCTCCCTCGGCTGTGAATCAGAGATGAGCACCACCCCTAGAGTCAGACACGACTGGCAGGGGAAACCTTCACCTTACCTTTGAAGTTGAATTGCTGTGTTGTGTCAACCCAGCACCGTAAATTTGACTTTAGCTTGCAGTTGAAAAAAGGGAGCTGAATGCTAGAAATAAGGGTCAGCGTTGCAGAGATGATGGAGGCTGTCAATCCACCCAGTGTAAAACGCCCTTCAGATTGTTCGGAGAAAGAAAGGAGAGGCTGGCGTGACCGACACAATCCGCTTAGCAATCGCACAGCCACCGTCGAGCCAGGTCCCCCTTGCCAGGCCGCGACAGCGATCCTGAGACGGGCTCGCAGCCTGTCTGCAGCGCTCCGGCCAGGGATGCTCTCCCGAGGGCCGGGCGCGCTTTCACGGCGCCGCGGACCCTGCGGTCATTCAGTCGCGGAGCCTCCGCCGGTCCTTGGCTGGTAGTCTTGGGGTTGCAAGGCTCCACCCCTCATCTCTGGCAGGCTGGAAGCCCGATGACGTAATGGAGCAGAGGGTTCCCACGCACACACCGCTTCCTCAGCCGCGCAGCATCCCGCTCTTCCTCCTGGAGGTGCTGCGCGGAGGATCTGCTCAGACCCGTCGCCAGGATCCCAGCGGCTCTTCCCTCGCCAGCGGCCTTAGGAAGAAAGCTGGCGCTCGGGAGCCGCTGCGAAAACGCCCGGGAGGGAGCTGGGAAGAACGCGATGAAGATGCTGGGGTCCCCTTGGACTCGGTTCTACTCCAACAGCTGCTGCCTGTGCTGTCATGTCCGCACTGGCACCATCATCCTGGGAATCTGGTATCTGGTAAGGACCGGCGGGGCTAAAACACAATGGCGGTGATAGAGGAGACGAATTGCAGAGCCGCCTCTCGCTTCTTCGGGGGGGAGGGAAAGCTGGGGACCGCATGCCTTCGGATGCCCCCTTCTTCTTGCTCCCCAGCCTCCCCAACCCAGAGGCCGGGTGGGGAGAAGTGGCGCACCGCAAATGTTCTCGCCCGTGGCTGGGGACCGGCGCCGAGGGAAGAAGGACGCGCGACGGGCATGGCTGCGTCTTCTAGGTCGCTGTCCCTTGATAAAGAGTGGGGGCGAATTGCGCTGTGGATATAATTAAATAGGTTAAGATACTGGATTTCGTTCCTCAGCTCCCCCACACAGAATGGGGCTTTTACAAAGCAAAAAGAGTGCACGGGGCTCACTCTTCCTGGCTTCCTCTCTGAGCTCAGCTGGTCCCATCTTCACAAAACTGGATGCTGGGACCTCCCTCCCATCCCACACCCTTGAACCTAAGTCTCTGTCATGCTTCCCACAAATGGACCCACTTGCAAACTATCTCTGCTCTTCCACTGGACAGAAGGGCAATTATGAACTGGACCTAGTAGATCCCATCTCATCTTCTCTCTTGGACCCCATCCTCTTTGTGCAATGCCCAGGAAAAAAAAAGTCTGGCTGCCCTCCCCAGACTTCCTTCTCTGTCTTAGATAGTGAGGGGACAGAAAGAGCCACTGATCATCTCAGTTGCAAAGATCCAAACAACGCCTTTTTGGCAGCCAGATACCTTACCCACAAATATACCCTTCTCAGACTTGGGATTCTAGGATAGGCAGCTCCAAGCTAGACAATCATCTTAATGTATTAAACTTTTTGTTGTGAATAAGAACTAAATATAGCAACTGTATTTATTTGTTAGGTTACAAAAAGCCTGCCTTTTATTCAGTGGGTTGGATTGAATAAAGCCTGGTTTAGATAGATGATAGGCAGACAGACAGACAACAAAGGAGAGAGAGAAGTATTAGCATGTGACCAGCTGAGCCCAATTCACCAGCACAGGAGGAAGCCAAGGAGTAAGCCCATTTGCACTATTTTTGCTTTGAAAAAAAGATGGATTCTGAGATGCTGCATGGAATATTTTGCAGTGTTTATTCAAATCTATGGTGGAGCCAGAAGACCTTGAAGAAGCTCTTGCAGAGCAGGAAAAGATGGACGAACAGACTACTTCCACTTGGCAGGCTTCACTTACACATAAGTAAATTCTAAGCATTTACTTAACAGCAGAGCTTGGAACAGGTTTCCCCATCCTTCCATCCTTTCCCAGGATGCTTGGCAGATTCCATCTCTCTTTTGTTATTCTGTCCACCTTCTCTGCCTATACTCCATCTGGTTCCTGATATCTTGGCTCCTTGCCTTGCAAACTGGCATCTTGCCCTTTCCAGCAGACATTTGCATCTTATCATCAATATTTCTGTGGGATGCTGACTTCAGCTGCTAAGGCTGCTTTTCAAAAGAAGGATTATTTCTGGAGAGCTAATCCTCTAAAGAGTTATTAGCAACATAATTCTTTTTGAGATACACTAATGTCCTTCCTGCTGCTATTTGTAACTCCACAGGCAGTTTCCTTCCTCTCTTTATAGAGAGGCAATAAAATATTCTAGGTGAAGCATTTAGAGAGCATGTCAGAAAAAATGAAGGCAGAATAAAATCCATAAGTTACCTGACTTAGCAGGTACTGATTTGAAAGTAGTGAATAAGGTTGGATTTCACACCTATCCTTTAACGGCTCCTGTTCTGGATAAATGCATTGTTAATGTGCGTGTGTGTGTTAAATATGATAGCTGTTAAATAGGCTAAAGCTATTATCCCCACTCTCCAAACATTACATGTATAAAATTAGCAGCAGATGTGCAAAAAGTAACAAAAGTCATCCAGATCTGAGCTTCAAACATCTGGAAAGAGCCATACATCTGGCATTCATTTAAAGATTAGCAGAAAGTGTTGTGATGAGCCTCTGGAAGAAGTTATCAAAATTTAAGTATCACTTTTTAGAAGCTCCTTGGTTGCAGGTAGATGGAGAAGGCTCTATGCTTTGCAGCAGAAGTTCATGGCAAAGGGCATTGCAATTGTGTCCTTATCCCCATGGTACGTATGACCCAATCAAAGCAGCTCCCTCCAGGTTCTAGGGTGAGTCAGTAGGAGACTTAAGAACATACATCATGAGAGCAGCTGTTCCCTGTCCTCTATATTGGAGACTGAGCTCACTGAATTAATTAGATCCTTCTTTCTTTATTATCTGTTAAACTTTTATTGTTAACTATTATCCCTTACTCTTGTAAGAATGGTGTGGCCCAGGGTCATTCTGAATACTCAGCTAAATCAGCATTTGAATACTGAACAGATCTCAGTACATGGAGCTTAATTTTCTATACACACTACTGTGCATCCGGCTGTTGGTGTGTAAGGTTGGGCTGCCCGCAGATTTTAATGCAGCAGTTTTTGGTCTTTTTGTAACTGTCGTATATCTTCTGTACAACAACAGAGCAAATATGTATAAGAAACATATTTTATTATAATAAAAGGCTGAGATGAATGAGGGATTCCAATACTACAGAAGTCTAAACTCCAGACTACATGTGTATGTCCATGTCTCTGGACAACAGCACAGAAATGGTCTGTCATGTCTTCTTCTAGAGCTTATTTTGATTTCCCCACCTATCCTTAAATAGGGATTTAAGAATTTAACTTGTATCCTGAAGTACATACAATACTCTGCCTTTTTTTATTTTTACCCAAAGTCATTACATTCTACCTCCTTCAAGGGAACCGAATACTCTAGATCGAAGTTCTTAATCTGGGGTCCATGGACTCCTAACTTGTCCATGGATGGGTTTCAAGGGGTCCATGAGGGTCAGATAAAAATAATATTTTAATGTAATTTTAATAAAATAAAGTGCAGATTCATTGTGTGTAAAGTTGTGTTTATGTGAATATTTCTGGGGAGGGGGTCCATAGCTTTCATCAGATTCTTAAAGGGATTTGTGATTCAGAAAAGGTTAAGAACTACTGCTCTCTATAAACTAGAAGTCTCCAGAATAGATCAGAAGTGAATACATGGAGGATCACATATTGTGACCATCACTCTGGTATTTAAAGGAAATATATTTTTTTCTAAATATATTTTCCACAAATTAATCAGATATGAGACTTTTCTAAGACTGATTCAAGAGCCAGATGTTGTGATTTTCACTTGGTGTAGATCAAACCATTTTCAAGCCAGGAATATCATGGGTTGATTAACATTTCTTTTTGATATATTTATTGACTTTGGGGGTGAATGTTTAAAAGACAAATTTTGGCTGTACTACAACTTTCCCTAATCAGACACTCTCCCAGTTTGTTAACTATGACACATCTGAAGGAATCAAAACTGGATAAGGCTGCAGTACAACATTTTGGTTAAATGAATGAACTTGCATATATCCTGTCGAACCACTGCATTCCTATAAAGAAGGATCTGCATCATAAAATATATGAGAAACTGATTTTTACTAAAAGTTAACTTACTTGAGCTATATTAAAATTAATAAAGGCACAAGCAGTCAGATTTGGAACATTTAGAGGGTGAGAATAAAATTCCCTTCCACATTCTGTTTTACCTTTAGTTCATATCTGAGCTTGTTGTAAAACCTGAATTTTCTCCTGTAAAGCTTTCCAGAATCTTTTTCTAGAATTCCATGCAATTATAACCTTGCATCCAGATCAAATCCCTGGCCTAAGAGTAATTGGCCTCCAGACATCTCTTTAAAAAAGCTTTTACAAAGGTTTATGAATGAACTCTTCGGAAATGAAATGGCTAGATGATGGATATTCTGATACTATGGAGTTATCTTGAGTGCTATTAAGGATACTTTCTGTCTGGACATTGTCTCCTATGAATATTTATTCAGGGTGGAAAATGGATGTGAGACATTTTGAAATGCAATATAAGTTAATGTTAATTCAACTTACAGATGCACTTATTTAAAAAGGATAAGAAAAAGCTTTTTACTTGCTGCCTCATCTTATTAAAAAAAAGAACAGCAGCAATAACCAGAATGCAAGGGATTAAACCTGATACTCTGCCAGGAAATCCTATTCTTTGTTATGGATCTTCCACAAACTCGGTATATTAAAATGCATTATTTTCTGAATTCAAGTGACTATAGCCAAATGACTGGATTTATTTATTTATTTATATTAAGTTAGCCACCCAACATAAACAATGTGACTGTGGGCAGCTTACAACAAAAAAAACTCCCACCAAATAAACACTTGTACAATAAAATCAGTAATAGATGAATATTTGACTGATCTTAGCTGTTATAAAAAGGATAAGCTGTCTTAAGAAGGATAAAGTCTGTTAGCACAGATATAAGAAACCTCAGAAAACCAGTGCAGTAGACAGGACTGGTATTTTAAAAAAAAAATCCTGAAAGGAGGGATAGCACATTTGGGAAGAGCAAAAATGGGTCTTCTAACTCTTTATTTGCAATAGGGTTGTACCATGTTTTTCTGTTGAATGCCACATCCTCTCAGGAGATATCTGGTGCGTGAAATGAAAGAATCACCATATAAGATCGAAGTCAAAATTGTATGGAGCACTCAATTTCTCTTGATCTCTTTCTCTCTTACACATATCCTCTAACACACATTTTTCCTCTTTCTGATACCCTTTTCTCAAAGTCAGTTGAATGGAAAGGGCATAACTCCTCCAGAGCACTGAACAGTCCTCTTTCATAATGAATTTAAAATTAGCCCAAGGGTTACATGATGACCATCCTTGACTAACAAGGACAAGTTGGCATTAGAATACTGGAAGCTGTATTATGCCTGAGTCAGATCAGGATTGTCCAAGGATTGGCAGATTATCTACCAGTCCAAACGAGAAATGCAGACTCTGGAAGGTGGGAAACTTTGCATGCACCCATGTGATCTATCAAGGATATTATGGTGTGATATTATACTGACAATATTAATATCTGGGAAATTGGTAGTGGTATCTCAAAATAGGTTGCTTTATAGTATTTTTTGTTTGCTTATTGTAGTTTTATACTGTCACTTTTCCAAAAGACTATACTTTCTGTAGGAAGTGAGACTGTAAATAGAATTTGTAAAAATGTTGAGTGATAAATTGATTTATCTCTTGGGATAATTAGGCTGCCTGGTATTGAATAAATTTATTTCTTCCCATCTTAGTTCTGTTTTGTTATAAGTGATGTATTGTTTAAAATCATCATTAGTGAGGGAAGTTGCAAAGCCCCCCAGAACCTGAGAGATGGACTAGAACTTCTTGGAATGGCTTGAGTAGGAATGCTGCATTCTCTACCAATTTGTTGTTACTAGGTATGTTGGGGCTATGAGTCTCAAGAGTTCCCAGCCAGCCTAGCTCAGAATTCTGGCTAAGAATTCTGGCTGTAATTCTAACACATCCAGATGATAATAGTTGAAGAAAGCTAGAGCTAGTTTATCTCTAATACTTGGTCTTTCTAAACAGAATAGCTCACAGTATTCTGAGAAGTTCTTGAGAAGATCTTTGAGTCCATTCAATTAACTTGTGCCTGAACAATCTTATTCATTATTTATCAGTTCTATCTTCTATAAAATTAAAAGTAGCATCCTTGGGATTTTCAGGTATATATCCCATACCATTCAGGTAGAGACTTCTTTAGTATAATTGTCTATAATAAGTGAAAATGACATCAAAATGAGGACACGTGTCACAATGACATCTGACCCAAGTAAAGTCATGTTGCTTGCATGATGAGAAGCATGTCGTTTTTGCTGCCCCTTCCAGATACCTACTTTTTTCATTTAAACAATCTAAAACGTGCGTGCTTAATATGTATGTTCTCTATCAATGCTATACAATGTTTAATCCATATCCAGAAATATAAATCTTCTGTCGAACTCAGTCATGTAATCCCAAATAATCTTGTAATTTTCCACCTAAAAGCATTAATTTACTTATACTGCCTGCTGGTAATACTATCTGCTGCTTGTAGACCTGGTTAAGTAGCAACAAATACTCTCTGTTTTCTCAGAGATATCTGATAGCTTTATCCTTGTTCTTGGATACTGTGAAAGTCAGTTCTTCATGGTCAAAAGTAAACAGCCTGGTGCTAGATCAGGTCATGAGAAAAATAAGGAATGGATGAAAACTATATCTCTTACCCAAATGAGAACTGCTACTAGTCCGATATATAAAGCAGGTGGGAGAAAGGCACAGGAACCTGAACATCGATTCAAGTGTAAAGAAAACTCACTTCTGATAAATAGAAGTTTCTGGAATTCTTTTGGAATGGCTTCATAGATTTGCTACCATATACAGGAAGTCTGTTAGGTGGGAAGAAGCAGGCCCAGACAGCTCAATTCTAATCTAAAAATTTATTGAAGCTTCAGGATCACAATAATTTCTCCAGCTACCAGCCCACATCTGTTCTCCCCCAGATATGGCTAATGATCTTCACGAGGGGTCAGTCCTCTGGCATTTGTGTATGTGTAATGACTCTGCTGTGCCCCCTCTTTACACTTGGTTCAGTCTTTAAGTCCTTGTTTAGCAATCACAACTGGGACCAGCAACTTGGTCATTAAGGAAAGCAGTCAATAAGTAGAACTGCAACTGTGCTTATGATCTTACTTACTTTAGCTTTCCTTTGCTTTACAGACCTACAAAGGTCATAAATGTGGGGATTGGTTGTAAAAAAAATTTTCAGCACCATTGTAACTGCAAATGGTTGCTAAACAAGGCAATTGCTAAGTGAGTACTACTTGTATTGGAAATGAATTCTGAAATATTTTGTCTTAATCAAGAGAGGCCTAATATTGATGCTTTATTAGTGTGCAGGTAATTGCCACAAGTTAATTTTTCATTAACTTTAAAACCAGCTTTTTCATCAGAGCAACTCAGGCCCCCTTTAGAACAAAAAAGATGCAAACAGGCTTCAGCATTTTCAAAACAGGGTTGAATGTTGTATCAAAATATTCTGAAAGGTTGGCCCTAAAGACGAATTTTCCTGCTTTGTGCTGGAGTATTCTTTAGAGTTCTGCAATAATTTTCTTGAAATGCTATAGCCAAGGTATGGTTACACTATCAGTTTCTATCAAAAGCAGTTTTACTTATCCTTCCTTTCCGAATGATTCCGAGAAAAAAAAATTATATTTATTTATAGCACTACTGTGTGGATCAATATTTGTATTGCATTCAGATTGGAATTAATACATATGTGAATTTAGGGCTTCTTAGCCCAGGTTTATTCCTTTATACTTACTCACTTTGTCTTACAGTTGTCAGTTCAATGTCGTTGCTTGGAGAGGCCTTTTTGAAGCTCGTTGCTGTTCCTCTGGGTATTAACTAGAGGTGTATAAAATCTTTCAAGCTCAACACAGGTTATTTTGACCTTATAAGAAGTGTTTGGAATCTGCCCTGGACATTCCAGAGGTATTCTGAAAAAGTGACATGTCAGTGTCAGAACAGCTGTTTCAAGCTCAAAACAGACATTTCAAACTCATGGACTCCCAGTTTCTAGCATGAAAAATGAATGTCTCATATTCATTTTTTTTGCCCACCATTAGATATACCCATTTCAAATGAATTAGTTAAGAATCAAGAAACCAACTGTTAGAAGATCCTGAGACAGGGTCCCAGAGGGTCCGTTCCAAGCGGGGCAGAAAATAACAAAGCGAAGACGGTTGCCTGAAGAGGAGGAATTTATTCTGACAGCAGGACAGAGGACAGCTCCAGAAGGTGGGCTGACCAAGAAAAAGGGCAAGGGGCAGCATTTTATAGACACAGGATTCTTTGAGGTGTAGAAAAGTTTAGCTGAGTTCAATTGTGACTTAATCTGGGTGATGGTTCTTGATGGTCCCTTGGTTTGTGTAAGAGGATTGCCACCTAGCCCCAAATTTCTATTCTCTATTGTTGCTTATGGTTCTCAGGAAGTTCATCTGGGTCTTCTGGAAGGGGTGTGCTGCTCAGATTCTGGCCATCAGCTGCTGCTCAGGCGGCTATTGATTGGTGGCCCCTGTTGGATCTGGTGGATCCGCTGCCTCTAATAAAAGGCACAATGACCTTTCTCCTTTTCTCTTGGTCATGTCTTTCCTGGGGTGTTTCCTGGGTGGTTTCTTATCATTATAATCTGTCTACATGCTATGAGAGGAGGAGAAGAAATGAGCAGGAGGGGGATGGGTTGGATGGTGTGTGTATATGATAGGGAAGACGGAGGGTCAATCTTCCTACACAACCATAGACACTTCACACACTGCTCACTCAATTCATTTATGAACAAGTTAGGGAAAAAACAACCTACTGAAATTCAGATGTGAAATCCAGTACAGAATGTTTGGAACATGCCAGAATGAATGTGGAATATAGAGTGGAAATCTCACCACTGATACTTCTTGCCAACCCTCTTTTTCCCCTGCTTTGAAGCAGCAGCAGTTCTTTATCATGGGCCAGGATCAAAAATATACAAAACAGAAAATTAATAAAATTCTGAAAACAACATAGGATAATTTAGACACCTTTAGAGATATTCTGATCTGGCAATAGGTGCAGGAGATAAAATAAGTCTAAGTACCCTGGAAAAGTATAATTAAAACAATATTTAAATTTATAGTTTAAAAAGTATATTTAACAGAAGTATATAATGTATATGGATGTTCCTTTAGAGCATATATCAAGTATCAAGAAAACAGGCTGTGGTTTCAGTAAGTCGTATCTCATAAAAAGAGTTTTCATATGGGTGTTTCATATATTTTCCATCCAATACTGATGTTGGAAGCATATTAAAACATGCTGATGTCATAGCTTTTGCATATTTCAATTTGACTTGTATCTAACTACATTGAAACTACCTACTGGTAATTTAAATGAATTCCTCTTCACAGCCAAGTTTACACATCTTGTCTTTCTATATGTGCAGTTTTCTGCAATAGCTCTAGCTTTCCTAACTCAAACCCCAAAGTTGTGAATACCAATAAATATTCAACTTTTACCCAATAGATCTTTTTCATTTGGTAATGAACCTGTCAGCTAAAAGTAAAGAGATAATTGGGATTTTAAAGTCTCCAAAATGGGGGTGTAGTGCCCAGAGTTAAGATGCTGGGCTTGTCGACTGTAAGGATGTCAGCTCAAGTTCAAGACCCAGGAGCTGCATAATGGGGTGAGCTCCCATTATTCGACCCAGCTCCTGCCAACCCAGCAGTTTGAAAACATGTAGAAATGCAAGTGCATAAATAGGTACCACCTTTGATAGGAAGGTAATAGCGTTCCATGCTCCTTGGCTATAGTCATGCCAGCCACATGACCACCTTCAGCTGTGAATTGGAGATTGAGCACCATCCCCTAGTGTCAGTAATGACTAGTCAGGGGAAAGATTTACCTTTTTCAAAGGCTCCAGAGCTGCAGTATTGTTCTGAAGCCCAGGAATTATCTGAGCAGGCATATATGTCTTATATATGAAAACACTACACCAAACTGGCTCTCTATCATCCCATCTATTTCTGTTACAATTAAGTTCATCTATCTTGCTGCTGGTCACCTTTTCCCTATCCTTCTGTCTACCTTTCTAAGCATTATAGAATTCTCAGGAGAGCAGCGTCTTCAGTTTTTACCATATTGAGTTGAAGATGTGTGTCTACAAAGATTATTTTTATTGTTGTTGTTCAGTCATGTCTTGGTCTCAGAGACAAGTCCCTGCAATATTTTTGGTAAAGTTCTTCAGAAGTGGCTTGTCATTGCCTCCTTCCTAGACTGGCCCTGCTGGTTTGGTGCCTAAAATGGGACTAGAACTCATGGACTCCCAGTTTCTAGCATGAAGTTTTAACCACTATATCAGACTGGCTTTATAGTGTATTATAAGAACTGAAACCATTTTGTTTAGTTTTGTTATGGAGATGGGTTGCTATTGACTTCAGTTATTTTTTTTCAACCTCCCAATCAGCCAAGGATTATGGAACCTGGTAGCCTGCCATCCAGGTACAGGCTTGGGGCCAAGTAGCTTCTAAGATTAGACAAGGTTGGCTGAGTATTATCTTGTAAGGTTATAACAGAAGATTACACAGATACTTTTTAAAAGCCCTTCACAAAATGATGGGAAAATAAAATGGAAATCAAAGCCAAAACAGGCTCTGGGTTTTCAAGACTTGGCTATGTTTGTATCCTGCAGGGAGAAAAATAAAAGTATTAAACAAATGACCAATCTTGGTGAGAGGAATGAGAAGAGAGGTTGAGAATACTGTGTGCCACAACAGCTCAGAAAAGCTTAAACATACACAGTATCTGCAAGTCCATACTAAAAGCTTGCAGCAGCAGAAACATAAGTTCTAAGCCCTGGAATTTAGGGCTGGAAGCAGAAGGTCTGTATGAGATATTGGGGACAGGTACAGGTGGGGAATGCAAGTTTAAGACACATTATTTGTAAAATGGGAAAAGTTGCTTGCTTAAAAATCAGTGATAAATTTCTTAGGCATATCTTTTGTTGGGAAATTACAAAACGATTAGAAGGAAATAACCTTGGAGATGAGAACTGTTTTGGTAAAGGCTTTTCTTTCTCTTCTTCTGCTGTCCCTCAGGCTAAATATAAGGTATGCAAGGTAGGCTTTGCTCAGAGAAACAGAGATAACAGGCTTGGGGAGAACCAAAATCCCTTTTCTGTGGATTTGATGACCAGCAGTAGATTTTCTAATGTGCTGCTCTGTATGCATAATCTTCTACCAGTGCTTAGCTTGAATATTTTAAAGTCTCCAATGACCTCTCCATCCAAAACTAACCAAACTTAGGCAAGCACTATATTCTATAACTTTCATTTCTGAGAAAAATAGGATGCCCTTTGCAGTATAATGCATGGTGCTGTAACGTTAGAAAATGCTGATCAATTCCACAGCTTTGGAACACAAATGTCAGCAGCCCACAACGTGCCCCAGATCAAGTTAATGAACTGGAAATTCTTCTGCCAAAATAGCAGATAAAGAGCTGCTTGGTAAATACTGTACATGTAAAGTGCTTTCCCTTCATGCTTTAGAATTAAAGATCAAATCACGGAGAGTTAAGACTTCACTGAGTCCAAGAATAAAGAAAGAAAAAGACCTCTGTGCATGCCTACCATAACTTTCCCTTGCCACTGAATAACACTCTCTGTTTTATCTTGTTCTAGATTGACAGGTCATAGCCAGGAGCAGTTGCAGTAGTTACAACTAGGTAGCAGTTTCTGGCCATGTCCTGTCTTTTTATCCTCTATGGATGAATGAGGGCAAGGTTGTTGTCTATTGAGAAACAGGGGCATAAAGCTCACCAAAGACTATTCTGTGCTTGCATTTGTAAGAAATGAGGAACAGAATGAGAAATCTCACCTGGATCTTCCAAGGCCTAAAACTAACTCCTTCCTACCACTAAAAATAGCAGGATACTGTGCCATTAATTTTCAGCAATCATGACAAAGTCTCCAAAGGAAATAAAAGGAAATTCAGTAGCTGAAGGTTGACCTTATCTCTGACCCTATCTCTAGGGTCTTTGATTTTCTGGAGGCACACCCCCATCAACACTGACAGGGCAAGCTACTGTCTATAATTAAGTGGGACTTCTTCTGACCATGTTAAAACAAACTGTAGCTTTTGTGCAATATGTGAACCAAGTCTGAGTTCTCTGAAATGCCTTACTTCTTTGTGCATCTCATGGGACTTATGAGATGATGATAATAATTTTGAAATGTAAGCATTTTGCATCAAGTAAACGGAATTGCTGAGCTACTTGCTAAGTGATTTGCTTAGGCTTTATCCTTTATATAACCAGAACTTTATTTTGCACAGTGGGCAAACAGATTACTCAGCATGCTGTAGCTCAATCACCTTCCTTTAATCCCTTAGGTGCTAATACCGTCTCTGTGCTTGTTTGCCTCTGGAAGTCTTTTGCTTTTTTTTTCTCCTTCTATGATATTCTGACCTGCTTCCAATTTCTGGAATCCTTTAAGGGGTAAATTTATAGTTATTTCTCAAGGCCAAAAACAATCAGGATCTATCACTATAGATATTTTGCCTGGACTTACACATCACACAAAACCAAAAGCCATGGCTTCTAGAACTGGGCTTAGGGAAAGCTGGCTAATGTATTGCAAAACATCAAAGTATCCTTTTGAATTAGTCCAAAGGCTTGCCTAGTTCTCATCTGGCCAATCGTAATCAGATGGGAAGCCCCAGAAAGTCCAGATTAGAAATTTCTCAGAAAAGCATCTCCCCTTAATCATGTTTATTACAAAAGCAGAATTGGTGAAAAATAAAGGTCATTGGTAAGTGAAGCTAGATTCATTGGCTAGACTCAGAATATGAATGGTGGTAGTGGTAGAGAATTTTCTTTGATAGGACAAAGCAAGATTCAGTCCTCACTCACTCCCCAGAGAAAGTGGCTTCCGATTATTCAGGATATTCTATAAAACTGAAGACAAAGAGGTGAAGGGAGAATAGTTATGTTCTGTGGAGTGAGCCCTGTCCTTGAAATGAAACTCAAGAACATACTATATTCGAAGAGGGAGTAAATAAATAAGTTTTCTAGACTGTATTGATTTCATTTAGAAGTCTATATGTTTGATTGTTGCCTTCCTTTTGTTCCTATATTTCCGTTTTCCCAATAACCAAGAGAAATTTGGCTTTGCTGGTATAATCAGGGAATTTCTCATTATAACCTCTCCCATGTATAAAACTGCACAGTTCTACAGCTAAAACCACACCTTGTGATTCAGAATTGGCACAAGGTTTCTTATATTTTGTATTTTGAGCTTTGATCAGGAAGATCACATCTGATTGTTGATTGATTGCTTGTAATTGACTTCTTTTTCATTCATTATGTTTTTTTTTGGTTTTAATTTCCAGTTGATTACCCAGAGTCACCTAGTGGGATGGGCAACTTATTTAAAAATGGTTTAAATAAATATATTTTAGATATACTGTATTTCAATAAAAATGAAGATTTTGGACCACAAGATATAGTTTAAAATCCAGTGGAGGAAAAAGAGTGAAGAATGCGATTGTATTGTTGTGTTCAGTTGCAAAATACAAAATATCTGGCCAAGAGAGATTTATTGCATGGAAATTCTCCAAAGTTTGATTTATTTTTCCTGTTAAGATGCCTGCTCCTAATTGTTTCTCTTAGCACCTATTTGTTCTTCAATATAAGATTTTTTCTTTATCTATCAACCTAAAAATCAAAGCTTCCTCCAACAATTGGAATTTATCTCTAGACCTGAACATTCCCACAATGTGTATAATATGTATAAGGTTGGCATATGTTGTTGTTCAGTCACTAAGCCATGTTTGACTCTTTGTGACCCCATGGATCACAGCACACCAGGCCTCCCTGTTCTGCACTACCTCTTGGAATCTGCCCATACACTCCCATCACATCTATCGTGCTATCTAACCACCTCATCCTCTGCCGTCCCCTTCTCCTTTCACCTTCAATCTTTGCAGTAGGTGGCCAAAGTATTTGAGCTTCATCTTCAGTATCTGTCCTTTCTGCATATCTCATACATTCAGCATATGTTCCTGCATATGGAATAGGAACATATGATGAAATTTGGTTATGATTAAAAATCACACTAAAAGTTATAAACAACATAAAATCTTGAGACTTGCTTTAAGAATTTGCTGTCAAGACAGTTTTGTAGCTGAGCTACCTATGGGCCAGTCCAATAATGAAAAAAGAACACAGTACAGCAAAAAAAGAGAGAGATAAACATCCTCTAACATTAATCCAATCAGATTATATTTGCCTTTCCAATGGAATTATCATGCATTTGATTTTCTAGAATGTTTGTGTATACAGTATTTGAAAGGGGAATATGTGCACACGCCCACATTTTCAAACTTATGCTTTCTGAACTTTCAACCCCAAAGTGCCACCTACATTTGGCAAAATGAAAATAAGTTGTCACAAAGAATATCAGAAATATCACCTGTTTTTAAGAATATACCATGGAACAGAAATACAAAATATGCTCTTTTCTAAGGATTTCCGTTATAGAACACATCTTCAGAATTTGTGCCCTGATCTTCTGATTCCCTCCATCCACCTTTTTTTTTTCTTTTCTTATCCAGATCCTCAATGCAGTGGTTCTGCTGATTATATTGAGTGCCTTGACAGATCCTGGCCAGTACCATTTAGCGAGTACTGAATTAAGCAATGACTTTGAATTTATGGATGATGCCAGTAAGTATATATCATTTCATTAGTAATTTACAATCTGGCTCCTGTTAAACTGACCTGATACTGTGCCAGGACAGCACTTTCGGGTCTGGCATAAAATTATTGTATGCATGGGGGATGAACTTTCTCTGAAAATTCTTGTGCAATACCATTAAATATTAGATTTACAAAGACTTTAACGGAAGGTGATTTATTAGAACAGACTGCCTTGTTGGCTGAGATTCACCTTGGATAAGGTTCTGGCCTCAAAAAACCAGAAGACAAGTAGATGGCAACAAAGACATAGAGCACAATCTAACACATGGCCGACATCTAAAGGTGTTCTGCATTTTTGCAGCCCCAACCTTGAAACTTAAGGTAGATATGAGTTTCACATGGAGAATTACATCAAAGGATTGTATTAAATTGACATCTGGATATCTTTGTAGTAGACTAACCCCACTCTTGATGCTCTTGACCTCTCTCTCATGGAGCAGTGATAAGAAAGGGAGTTTTAGATATGTTTGCTTCAAATAATACCATGGAAGAAGTCTTAGGAGATTTATCTATAGGAAAAGGATAATAAGAAGAAGCATTCAGTCCCCTAGACCCAGCTAAGCCTACTGCCATGGGAGGGAGCTGTGGTTAGAAGAGAGACTTTAAAAAAAAAGGGCTTTCAATATGGTAGATCCATAATTTTCAGCCTTTCATTTTGTGATGAGTTAAGCAACATAATGGATAACATTTCTGCAAAATTTAAGAAAGCCATTACTTTTGCTCAAAAGCACAAATAATAGAGAATATCAACCTGTTTAGCAAGAGGAAGGGTGACATTTATGCCTTAAAGTTTTGCTTACATCATATTTTTTGTGATTAATATGTCTTTCAAGTTTCCTAATAGAGGCAAAAATAATTGGCTTCACTATCTTCAGAAGGCACCAAAAGAGTGCTGTACAACTATATGCAGACCATGAACTTACCACCCATGGGATAAAATGATTCATTTTAAATATTGGTTTTTAAATAAGACACAGTGGCTGTATTTACACACCATGCTATGCCCAGGCCAAAGAAACCATTACACTGTGTGAATTCAGACAGTGATAAACTATGGCATTGTCTGTATCTTCAACTAAGTGTTTTACCTGCAGTCCTTATTACAGAGAAACTAGGCTTCCCTTTGCTAACATAACACTTTCTTCCCACAGCTGCTTCTATCTTAGGGAATAGAGGCTCATCCAGTTTATAGCATAAGTTGGTTTTAAAACAACTAGGAATATCTTATAGCTAGCCAGAATTCATTTATTCATTTATTTATTAATCAGATTTCTACACTGCCCATTGCACCTAAGTGACTCTTTAAGATTAGACAGGAAAAAAAAAGTGATCACAATGAATCAATTCAGAATTAAATTGTCAACACAATCTGCAAATATTTACTCAGAAGTTCAATAGTTTTTAACAAGTGTCTTGAGAACAGAGATGGATATATTTATGGCAGTATATACCTCATTTGATTGGGTTCATACACTGCCTTAATGTTATGGCTTGTTTGGTTTTGGCTTAGCGTGTTGAATGAATCCAAGCAATTGTGATTTAGTCAGCACATCATGTTAAGCAAGCCATAACTTAATATAATGTGTGAACTCAATCTATATGTTGTAATTTAAGAACATAAAACTCCTACAGAATAAGGTATTGAAGCAATGGTTCATTCTGTCCAGTATTTTATCTGATTTACATATGAATGTTTTTAACTGAGATAGCATCTGAAACTTAGAGTAGGACATGAGGAGGTTTTAAAAGGTTTTCTGGTTTTCTTGGGAAGTTTAGTCTAAAGGTTGGAACAAGCATATTTAAATGAGCAGATGAGGAAGAGGAGAAGGAGGTAACTCATTTGTCTGGAATTTCAATTCAGAAGGTAGTCTGATAGTTTTGAAACATAAATGTGGGACAGGGATAACAGCTGGGTGGACCTAAAAACATAGAGTTAAGCTATATTTTATTAGATTTAGCTCAGGCATGGTTTTCTCAGGTCAAAAAGCTGCGTGGTCCAAAATTACCTTCTGCAAAATTTTAGTCTAAAATCAGTTGGATTGATCACTGCAAACCAAGTTCTCCAGCAGAGGATGCTCCTGCACAAAAAAAAAAAAAAACTTTCTGGGCCAAAGAAAAAGAAACTAGCCTGGAAACACCTTCTAATAACATCAAGAAAAATCCAGTTTTATCTCAGGCCAGTTTATGCTTTTATAAGCAAGGAGAGGCTTGTTTAAGAGGAGAAAAGCACTCTTGATTTCTGTGGCCACTGGTACCATTGTATGTTGTTAAAAATATGGAATGTTATTAAGAGAAGAGTTTCAGTTGAAGTTCTGAATATTTTCTTTGGGGATCAATAATGGAGAACACATTTTTATTTAGTAAAACAAAGATGCTGGCTTTCCACAGAGCTGTGACTGATTCATTATTTATTTCAGATATGTGCATTGCAACTGCTGTCTCTCTTCTCATGATTCTCATTTGTGCAATGGCCACCTATGGGGCATATAAGGTGAGGCATAATGTACGGCATGTTATTCCGTCTTAACTATCTTACTTTAAGAAACTGATCCACAAAGCATTTAATGCAGTGATGGCAAACCTATGATACGCATGACAAAGGTGACAAGCCAACGTTTTTGGTGACATATCAACATTCACCAACACCCGACAACATCTCTTCTCAAAGGCATGCCTGGTTCTCATGTGATTTTCAGAGGCTGCGGAATGGGTATGCTCTCACATGGCCTCCAGAGCCTCTAAAAATCGTACAAGAACGGGACATGCTTTTGTGTGGTTTTCAGAGGTTGTAGAGGCTGTAGAAGAGTGTTCTCTGAAGCCGCTTTAAGAACAAAGGCCTTGTGCGACCTTGTGCATGTGGTGGGCCATAGGGTCCCGTCTACAGAAACAAAACACTGTTTGGAAGGGGTGAGCAGATCTTTGCAATCATACGCATGATTGGACTGTACTGTGTTTTTAAAAAATAAATAGGTAAAGAATTGTTTCTCTTTTGTTTGGGGAGGGGGTGACACACCAGCAGAGCCAAGTTAGGTGTTTTCCAAATTTTTGACATGCCAGCCAAAACGGTTTGCCATCGCTGATCTCTGTGAAGACTCTCACTCTACTTGACCAATTGAACTTAGTTTCAACTCCTCCTTCCTAGAAGTGTATATACCAGCTCTCTTACCAGTTCAATTTCAGAATTGAGAAAGCCTTTTGGATTAAAGGCGAAACGTCTTCTACGTGAGAAAAATCCAGTCCAGATGCCTGTTTTTTAAACTTTGTTGCGATCGCTGATCTCGGCATGGTGCTAGAACCATGTTTCAAACAAGCATCAGTTTGCTTGTTTCTTTGCAGTATTTGCAAACTGCCTCATTTGTGAGACTTCAGGCAGCATACCACAAAGCAGAAAAAAAGCACAAAGAAAGCTAGACATGCATGAAGATGGATTATCCACAGTCGGTTAGGGCCAAAACCTTCATGATCCAAATGGAATAAGGATGTATTTTACAGAATGTAAGGAGGAAGCTATTGCACATTGTCTAGAAGAAACATATCCCAGAGTTGCATTTAGAAATGTCTAAAGAAGTTAGCCCAGATTAGTAGCAGGGGAGGATGGAGTCCCCAACCTAGTACCCTCCAGTAATATTGCATTATAATTCACTGTGGCCATGATAGCAGGGAATTCTGAGAATTATAATCCGGTATAAAGAGTACCTATTGGGAATTTTTTTCTAGAAGAATAACAGGCTTAAGCACTGTAAACTTTTATCAGGACCAATAAATTGCTTTGAAAAACTTTTCAGGAAAACTTGATTTTAAGTTTAAAATTATTTATAATGTTCATCTGTATAACTGCAACAGTTTCCTAAGCTGTGTGCCATGAAGAGTTATAGTTACAGTCATAATTATGTTCTGTGAAAAATACTAATAAGGAGGTAGTTGTTTAATGTATTTATTCTTAAGGGAAAGAATATATGAGGTAGATGTAGATTAATTTATATTTTATAAGACTAACTTAAATTAAATTAAATATATATGTAGGTTTGGATTAAACTGGTCCTTGAATGAAAGGACTTCTTTTGATTTCTGCCCATTGATTTGCTTGGAAGATGTCCATCATTTTATTATGCACTTCTTTTTATATCAGAAAAAATGATTGAAAATTGCCTTAAGATTCTATAATTAACTATTCCCTCCTCTCTTTTTCATTTTATGTCCAGCAACATGCAGCCTGGATCATCCCTTTCTTCTGTTACCAAATCTTTGATTTTGCACTCAACACTTTAGTTGCTATCAGCATACTCGTTTATCCAAACATAGTTCGAGATTATCTGCAGCAACTGGTAAAAGACTTTCTTATTCACTATCCAAACTGTTTATGTAAATAATTGTTGTTGACTGTTGTAGTGTCCTCAGACTACAATTAGAATTATAAGAATATTAGCAGTTCCATGATTTATGTTCTTTGTCAGATGTTTGTAGAATCTACTATAATGCCCTAAAATTTCTTATAGAAAGCAAAACCAGGTCTGCCTCTTTCCTATAATTTGAGGAGTATTCTTCTGGCTGAAACACGCACTTTAAGGATTACAACTAATGTAGATCGGAATTAGAGGTGACAAGATGTCACCTGACAGCTGTATCGGTAATCCCTAGTTTTGCTGTTATAGTAATTGCCAATTTATTTACCATATGTGAATATGTTTGATTCAGAACGTCAAGAACGCTAAATCAGTTTCCTCTGCTCCAGAAAATAATAGGAGGAATATTATACCAAGAGAAAATATGTAGTGCTATTTAATCCTTTATGAAGAAATAATTCTGTATCCCCTTCTTCCCCTCCTATTTTTAAGCCCCATCTTTTCTCAACAAATTTGAACAGTATTAAATTGGGGAGGAGAATTCTCAGAAATGAGATGTTGGACTGGAAAATGTGTCCCACTCAGAGAGACACGGAATTTATTGAAAATAGTTTAATTTTGGAATGCTTTCACCCTTAAAGATCTCTTTGCTCCAAGATTTCTTTTTAGGGCAATTTTTTTGTTTTTGCTTTTTTTAAAAAGGGGAATAGCTCTAACTCCATAGCAGACGATAAGAATTCAGTGTTTGCTGATCTTGGAGTCTTTCTTTCTGTCAGAAGCAAACTGGCAACCAGTGTAGTTCACAGAGCAGAGGTGTAACATCTGCCATTGTAGAGGCATATATAACTGCCACATCACTTAATTTTGCACCAGCTGAAGCTTTCACATATTTTTCAAGAGCAGCCCTATGCAGAGTACATTACAGTAGTCCAATCAGGAAGTGATTAGAGCATGAATGACTATGAGCCTCCCAATCTAGGAATGAGAACACTTGGCACACAACATGAAACTGTGCAAAGGCCCTCCGAGCCACAACTTCCACTTGCTCTTATGGGTCACGAGCCTAGAAGGACCCCAAAGTTGCACGTCAAGTTTGTTTGGGACACTGCAACTCCATCCAGCACCAAAGATGGCATAGTTTAGAACAGGCAGGCCCCAAACTCAGAGCTGCTCAATTTTGCTAGGATTCAGGTGAAGTTTGTTATTCCTCATTTAGACTCTCATAATCTCCAGGCACTTAGATATAACATTACTTAATGCACCAGAGGCAGAAATGTATAATTGGATGTCATCAGTGGCCTCATGTAGATGTTGCATAGGAGCAAAGAGAGGACTGAACCCTACAGCCCCCCTCATGGTATTGGCTGAGGGTGGGATCTCTTCCCCCCTTCCCAAATCACCACCAATTTCAACCCTGAGAAGGGAAAAGAATATGATAGATTGTGCCTATGAAGGGGGTAATGGTGTGAAGAACTACAGTGAAGTGGCAGTTTCCCAGGAAGGAGGGAGTACATTCCAAAGAGGAGGACAAGACAAGGAGCAACACAGCCCAAAGCTGGATCGGAGACAGAGGGAGAAAGTTAGCCACTGTCTGTAATCTCCCAGGGTATATCCATTAGGATGAAAGCAATATAGATTTAGTGTTTCTAGATTCTGTCTATATGGTGTGAGCATATAAAGACTGAATTTGGTTTGAATGTTCTATGTTATTCTTGCAGTTATATCAGTATAATACAATGCCACCCACACCCAATCCTTGAAGCCAATCCAGAAGGATACTATGGTCAATAATATTGAAAGCTACAGAGAAGTCAAGTAGAGCAAGAATTAATGCATAATCCCCATTCTGCCCTTACCAGATATCATCCAAAAGCACAACCTATGCCATTTCTTTCCCATACCCAGGCCTGGATCCTGAGTGAAAGGGATCCAGATAATCCACTTCTTCCAAGTTCCTCTGAAGCTGTTGTGCAATACCATCTCAGCCAATGTCCCCCAAAAGGGAATGTTAGATGCTGGTCTGATGGGTTCAAGCAATGGCTTCTTGAGGAGGGGGAGAACCAAGAGAGAACCTCCTTAAGAGGTGAAGGAACAACCACCTCACTTAAGGAAGAGTTCACAACTCTAGAAGCCAACCACACAACACCCACTAGGTGATTTAATATACCAGAAGGGACATAAATATAAAGAATAGGAACTTAAGTTCATGGTCCTAAGGAACTTGTCCACTTCCTCAGGCCCAAAGAGGTACAAGCCATTCCCAGATAACTGGACAAGGACCTCCCCGCAAACTTGCAGCAAGGCCAGCATCCAAGGGTGAGTGAATTTGAGCAATTTTATCCAACAGATGCTGAACAAAGTCTTCCCCACATCTATGCAAGGGGTTCTTTGAGTCCCCTCTACTTATGAGGTCACACATCACCTGAAAAACAGCCATAGCATGGCTATCTTCAATAAGGCCAGGGAAGTACTGATGCTTTAATCACAAAGTAGCTCTAATAGAAGCTCTAACCTGTGTTTGGTGGAGTTCATCCCGCTGAACATCAGCAATATTCTAGACACTTTTCTCTCATTTCATCTCCCTCAATTCTTCTGTAAGCCATGAAGAATGATGGGATCCATGAGAGAGAAAAAGTTGCATAGGCATGACCAAAAGCCTCATTTGCCCCCTATTCCAAGTGGTGACCAAGGCTTCAGGTAGACTATGCTGCAGACCAGCAAGAATAGCCCCCGACTCCCTCTGTCCACTAGTTACCAAGGGCAGAACAATCTAGTAATTCCTGCCTCCCTGAGTGGATAGTAATCAGGGTGTGATCTGACCATGACAAAGAAGACATCAAGAGCTCCCCTAATGTCAGATCACATTGCCACTGCTCTGATCAGGATAGCAGTTCTGGTGTGTGAGGTTTTGGACTATCATGCCACTAAGGATATGGATCTCTGGCTTCTAGGATGAATACTCAAAGCTTAAAGCCAGGATAGGTCCAGTTACTGGTCCCATTCTCCCCATGAATGGCCTGCCCTAGCTTCTCACCATATTTTCCTCTGCTTGTCACACCTCCAGTGGAATTGCCTGGCTGTTCCCCTCCCCACCAGCTCCATCCTACCCTCCTCATCACCCACCCTGGCCCTGGAATGTATCTAGTCACCTCTTGCCCACACCTACCACCACTCCAGCTACCAGCTCAGATTACCTTTGCATCAAGCACTCAACTTATCCAGCTCAGACACTAGCAAAAACAGCCCAAGAAAGGTTCTGACAGCTGTTCCCCCCCACACTGGGGTCACGTGATCAATTTCAGACACTCGGCGACCAGCCTGCAGTTGTGGCTGCTTGCAGCATTCCAAGGCACACAACTGTGTTTTACAATGTTTTTACAGAAAACTGGCATTTATCTTGGTTTTCGGCAAAACTGGTCAATAGCAAACGATTGATTCACATAACCAGGCTCCATTACAGTTGTA
>JANHZU010004335.1:45951-59417 GCA_032468055.1 Acrochordus granulatus
CTGTCCATAGTTTATGTGTTTCAAATAGACACTTGAAACTATGTTCTGTGAAATATACAATAATGGTTGCTTGTTTGTGTGTTCATTCACATTGCTTGCAGGGTGCCCATTTCCAGAGGCTGTTGTGGCTCATAATGTCAACATATAAAATGTTTGTTTATTTATCATATTTAAAGCTATCCCAAACCATATATATATTATATATATATGTGTATATGTGGAGGGAGAGAGAGAACAAAAGATAAAACCACATTCAATTACAACTCCCCATTTTCCTGCATAAGACAGAACAGATAGGTCTTCCCAATTTTGCTAAACCTCAAGAAAGACAAACTCACTCTGCCAATAGGCTGCAGCTGCTGAAAATGCAGTTTTAGGTAGCTGTTCAAAAAGAGTGAAGAAAGATCCCTGAGGCACTCTGCAGTGTAGAGGTGTCTGGGAATACCTCTTGTCTCCAACCAGTACTATATGTCAGTGCTCATTCAGGAAGAAGCACTGCAGAACAATGCTCACCACTACAAGTGGTCCAGAAGGATACCATAGTTGATGGTTATAAAAGCTGCTGAGAGATCAAGAAGGATCAGTAGGATTTTATTCCCCCAATCCTGGTCTCTCTAAAAATCATCAACAGGTCTGACTGAGGCAGTATTCTCCTCTTAACTCTGATTGCCCAAAGTCCAAATAATTTACTTACTGTAGAGTTCTTTGCAATTATAGGCCAACAGTTGTACCACAGCCATTCCTAGAAAAGGAAGGATTAGCTCCTAGGTTATCATGGTGGCCATGAACTTTTGGGGCATCCAGACCCTTAGGAAGTAGAAGGTAAGTCCAGTACTGCTAACTGAAGTATTGGTCCACCACTATTTCAGCAATCAGATTAAACAGATAACAGATGAAGAAAACTCATTACAGCCAAACCTGGCATTTAATAACATAGCCAGAGCCCCTAGAATCCAAGGTTCTGGAACCATGGCTTTCAGTGTGTGGACTGAAAGCTGGAAAGGGGGATTCATCAAAGGAACTGAACTTGCTTTCCCAGGAGACCTTCAGTCTCCTGCCATACCAGCCTGACTCATCACATCTCAGATTTTGTAGCTACATGTTACCCTCTCCTCTTGGCCAGCACTTTCTACCCCCATCAAAGAAGATCTCCAACTATCCAATATAAGGACCTTACCCAGGTGACATGAGGCTTAAGTCAACCCTCAGACACCTCATTCCTCACACTTCACATCTAGGCCCCATTCTGCTCTCACCACAGACAAAAAAGGTAAAATTTCTCTGCTAGCCATGTCTAGGGGGCAGTGCTCATCAATGTTTCATAGCCAAAGAGATTTTTGTTCAAAGACACTTCCATGGTCATGTAGCCAGTATAATTATGCTGAGGCAGATGGAATGTTGTTACCTTTCCCACTGGATTAGATGGTACCTATTTACCTACTTGCAGTTTTATATGCTTTCGAACTGCTAGGTTGGCAGGAGCTGGAGCATGTAACGGGAGCTCATCCCATTACATGGCCCCTGGCTCTTGAACTTGGGCTGCCACCCCTCCAGCTGACAAGCTCAGCATCTCAACCACTTGGCCACTCTGCTCCCAGAAACAAGTTAGGACCTTACAAAACTGGAAGTTGTGAAGTCCAAGAGTGACTCTCTCTATTGGGAATAACCTAAGTTTCCCCTCCTCCCAGAGGGAAGGGGAACTCTCCAGAGCGATTCAGATAATATAAATTCTCCTCAGCAAAATCTGGCTGGAGAGTTTACTGTACGCCTGTGTCAGTGGCAACCAACACAGTCCTCCTACAGTATGTACAATGTCATTCTCAGGGGTCCTGTCTGGTTCTGTTATTGATAGGCTCAAGTTTCTGAAAGACAGCAAGAAAAGTTGCCAAAATGGCATACATCAATCTAAAGTCACCTGAAACGTCAGCGCCAGACACTGCTACTCTGTGCCTTAGATTCACTCCCCATATCAGGGCAAGATCTGTGCCTCAGGCTGTGGCCTGCTGAACAAGTTGGTAGAAACCTCTGCAACATTTGCCAAGTGCTTCATAAGTCTCATTCTAGCTTGTTGCTGCTTCTTAGTGCTCCGAATGATCAGCTGCCTTGGTCAACATTTCAAATCAAGGGGCCAGCCACACGCTGTATCATCAGATTCATTTTAGCAACTCCTGACATGTTCACAATAAAGAAAAGTAAAAAGAAAACTTTCCACCCCACATCGATAGCATGTAAAATGCAAGGTATGGAGGCACTGAATATTCATAGCTGCGCTGGTGGATAACTGCGAGGAGGCATATTTTATAGTTACCGGAGAAGCCAGAACTGACTGGATAAATTATTATTGGAAAGTAAAGGCATTGCTGAATTTTGCTTGGCATAATAGCAGAAATACTATTTATACTAAACAATACTTCTCTCTCCTTCTCTTAGTTCCTTAACTATTGGTTTATTTAACAAATTTATATAGCCACCTATCTTGCAAATGTGACTCTGAGCAGCATACAACAAACAAAAACAATGAAAATGATGAAAGGAACTGAGAGAAATGAAAGTAATTATAATCTACTGAATCTACTGCTCTAATGGTTCTATGTGATTACAAGAATTTCTCCTAAAATGCAAAAGCTCTCAACCTTGGTTATATCTAACAATCCTCCTGGGGGATGCCCCTACTATGCTTGATGATGCACAACAATTCAAGGCTGATCCCCCTTTTCACACATGTTCAGTCCTTGTTTCCCCCACATATATGCATCCATTAAAAACAATTAAACATATGATGCTCCATAGGAGGGGTGTCACAGCAAAAAAGACTAATTTCCTGGTCCTATTAGATGGAACTGGTAGAAACGGGACCTATAACTTATCCCACCTGCTGGATCTGATGGGACAAGTAGATGAAAAGGATCCAACTGGCACATGACATGAACCTGTGCAAAGGCTCTCCTAGTCATGACTACCACATGCTCCTTGAGCAAGAGTCATGAGTCTAGAAGGATCCCAAGATTGTACAATATACCAGTCTATTTGGGGCAGTGCAATCCCATTCAGCACCAAAGATGGTGAAGTCTTAGATCCAGAAGGTCCTAAAACCCAAAGCTACTCAGTCTTGCCAGGGTTGAAAGCCGATGCCTGTTGTTCCTCATCCCAATCCCCATAGCCTCCAGGCACAGAGACAGGACATCAACAGCATTGCTTAGTTCACCAGAGGTGGAGATATATATTTGAGTATCATCAGCAAACTGATGATACCCCATGATATCTTTAGCTTAGATTCTTGCTATCTCAGATAGCATCATTAGAGCTGGAAAAAACTGAAGTTAACTTGTCAGTCAGTTCAATGATTTATCTTCCTATGTTTGCCCTGTGACAATGTTTGACTGAAAAATAACTCTGCTTCCTGATGCTCCTAAGTGCTTGCTACAAATGTGCTGGTATGAAAAAAAATATCTTCTATAACACTACAGTGATTTAACAAAAGAAACAAAATCCATAACTAATGTGTGGTGTTTTATCTGAGCCAGATTTATTGGTCAAAACATGGCTCATACAGTTACTTCCTGTAGGGACAGCTATTTGCTGTATTCCAATTTGAAGGGGCTGGTTCTTGATCCATTTCCATTCTGGCATTGCTCCACTGAGTCTTGCTCTAGTAATGTGTGATGCTGCAAATCATCTTTAGGTTCCATGGTTCCAAAGCTATACATCTACCAGCTAAATCTACCACTATGTATGACAATGTTCAGAAAATAAACCTTTCTCTGCCCCATTTCTTTCAAAATTCCTGAAATTGTGAGCTCTTTCCAAAGTAAATGGAAGCTTCGTAGTCATAATTTAAGATTCAAGATGCTTTGTAAACATGTGCATCTTTGTAAAAATATTAAAAATCCCACAGCATTGTTGAGACTGAGGAGTCTATTGATTTAACTTGCATCTTTGTGGATCACTGGTATATGTTAAATTTCCAAAGTGGGTGGGCAGGCAGGTAGGTAGATAGGTAGGTAGACAGACAACCATAAAATGACTGACTATACAGCATCTCTGAATAGTGAAAGTGTTATTTCAACCAAAATGCTTTAAAGAGGGAGGAATTGTCAGATAATGGTCTGCTGGTATACTGATTAAAATGTTTTTGTTTTAAAAAACATTACATATCAGTTATTTTTCCTGTTACAAGAAATACCCCCTTAAAAAAACTTACTTTTTTACCCAGTAGTAATTGTTCTGTATGCAGTCTTCCCTTATTTGAGTGATTATCAACTCACTCAAGTGAGGCTCTTGAGAAATTGTGCTTTTAGCTCTACAATTTTCAGATGCAACTTTCTTTCTTCTCAGGTGCTCTTGCCATCGTATGATGACTCTGCAAATGGCCCAGGGAAAGAGGTTCCTCCTCCTCCTTACATGTCTGCATAAGTGGGACTACAAAGAAGCAACCATATTACTTTTCAGAACATCCAAGCAATAGATTCTTACACTTTGAAGATGGACATGCAAGATACCGGATTTATTTATAGATTATTTCTAAATGTGTTTTGTGTTTTCTTGTTTTGCCTAAAACATCAGTGAACTGACTTAGTTTAGCAAAGTATATTATAGTTGTGTTGTAGGGTTTTTTTTCCTTCATGTAATCTATATTTCTATTCCCACTAAACCTATACAGTATGTAGACGTTTTGCTAGATTAAATGGCAGAATTTCCAAATCAATTTACAACTCTCAGATGGATTTAAATTTAACTTTCCATTAATCCAGAGACAGGCAAATTATAAGTTACATGATCTTTTTACATCACACTGCTGCCATTAGGTAGCAAAATGGCCAAATTTCAGAAGAATTTCAGACTGTAGGGTAGATAAGGGCAGAGAAAAAGGTTACCTATTCCATCTCCCACAAATAGGGACACAGAGTTGCTCAATAGTGGGATGGGCGGCATATAGATTTAATAAATAAAATGTTCCTTTTCCTACTCTAACCCTCCTCCTGACTTAAAAAAATAGAACAACATTATGGCCCTGCTATTGCAGAAATTATAGGTTTTCATCAACCTGGTGTTTCTATAAAAATTGAACCATTATTCCCATTAGCTTCAGCCAGAATAGATATGAAAAGAGTTGCAGTTTAAAACATGGAAGACTGTCGGACTGGGATCAAGACATTTAATCTACTCCTTCAATGGCAAACTGAGCCAATTCCAAATATGATGCTTCAAAAATCTTTATCCTGAGGTCAAGTTATTCATTTTCCTGCTGTCAGTTCTGGCAGCATCATTTTGCCGACTTAGCAATTAATTGCTAAGCAATTAATTTAGCCTAAATGTCATTGATTTCAATGGATGTTTAAACAACTTTTCAAAATCCCCACTATCACCACCACCATTGAAATCACGGGTAATGTTTGTATCCACTGTGACTTTGGATTGGGCCATCCAGTATTTCAATCATTTTGTACAAATAAAAGTTAACAGTGCAATCACAATGTTTGTGATATTTGGGGAATTCAATTTGGGGTCCTGAACTAATGCTGGAAAGAGCACTCTCAATGGTTACCTTAAGCACATCATTCTGAATCTGTTCTGCTGCCTGCTTTAGTGTAAGAATTTAATATTTTATTTGTGACATTTGGATAATTCCAGCAACAGTACTAATGTCTGGGATTGCAGCAAGCAGTATACTAATGCTTTAAATATGTCTTACATCCATTATCATATAACCATACACCAACTTTATAGGGCAGGCCATTATTTCTATGTCTAATTTTTTATTTTGAATTTTCATAAATAAAACCTAGAGTTGCCTTCATGACTGAGGCACCATAAAAGTTGACTGAAAGAATAAGTAAATAACATTTATCATTCTTACACAGGAGCCATTAAATTGGTTAGAAGTAAGCATGACTATCTTCAATTGCAGTGATTTCAAGCTTATGTTTATTAAACATACCAGTGTAGGTTTGCTTGAGAAGTTGGAGTATAATCACGAACTATAAATCAATAAAATTATTGCTTAGTTTTCATTCCTTAAAAAATAAATCCCTCTCACTTTTTGAGTTAGTCATGCATTATACAAAGCCATAGTTTGTTTAAATGAACCATATCTGACTGAGTTTGTACACATAATGACATTACAAAAACATATTGGGGGTTACTGTATGTGTCAACTCCAAAAAAAAAAGTTTATGAAGATGCTGGGAGAATTGTTCCACAATGCTTTTCCATTTGGCGATGCATAAAACAGATTACATATTTGTCCCAGCCCCAGCTGTTGAAGATTATTAGCCTATTAGTAGAACACTTGCCTTAAATGCAATAAGTCCAAGGTTAAGTCCTGGCCACATTCACATAATCTTCCATTTTCCCCCAACAGTTTTTGTTATGTTTGTAGAACTGAAGAACCAGGACAGATGGGTAATGAAATGAGAGCAACGGAAACAAAGCAATTTTTTCCTTCTGGGATGATTTAAAGGGAAGATGTGATAGATGCCCTATATCCAGAGCAAGCAAATTCTTATTGTGTGCTAACTTGCTGATTAGACAATGAAGTAAGTCCTACTTGCTGAATCAATGCAGTGACAAAGAATTTTCCACATAAGAAATTTCCTTTTGTGGAGCCCTTAGTGCTCTCTGAACTTGGTTGTTTTCCTGCAGATGTGTCCTTAACAAATTAAGTAACATCATCAGTGACAGGGGAGTGAGATTAGGTCTCTTTACATACGAGTGGCTTGTTCTGTCAGTGTTGGGGGGAGTGTTCTTGGAGTGTTCTCCAAGAAGGGAGTCTTCCAAGAACACTTCCCCCAACTGATAGAGTAAGCCACTAGTATATAGAGACCTCACTTCCCCCTAGCACTAATGATATTACCTAGTTTGGTAATGAAATGTCTGCAGGAAAACAATCAAGCTCAGAGAGTACCAAGGAGTCCACAGTTCAAACCTGAGTATGATATTGTCTTCTATCAGTAATTTTTCTTTTGTTAGGCAGGTCACTATTACATTGGATTAGGCCTTATAGTCAATGTAAATTCCTATTTCCTTTAATTTTGGCTTGCCTGGGTTGGATATTATGCTAGGTTTACTCTTTTTAATTTGTGAAAATTTTTAAACATCTGTATGAAAATAAGTATACATATTTCTCAATCAAAAAGTATGGTAAAATTATCTTTAATAAAAGGATTATTTCCTCATATCTTTGTACATTTTTTTCAATAAATGTCATTGTTTCATTGTTTCAGAAAAATATGAGTTCATATTTTATTCAACTCTAAACTAATAACTGAGTGATCTGAGAGATGGCAGTTTGAGGCCAATCTCAGAACTGTGTTGTTAATGTAAATGAGAGAAGATCCTGCTGTATGTTGTCTTGGCTCCTAGTAACATACAAATGTAAAATCAGTTCTTAGGAGGTGTTACTTATCTACATATGTAGATAAATGCTCCTTCACTATACTTTTATTTTTTTAATTACTTCTCGTCCTTTTCCATTCCCATTGCAATCAATAATGATTTTAGGAATGACAGCCAAAGAGTTCACAAGAGGGAGGGGTAAAAATGTCAAGATGGAAACCTCTACTGTACACTGTCTTAGGAGGGTTATCCCTCCCCCTCCCATCTGTTCACAGCTTAGACTGCTTTTGAAGGCAAAGCAATGAAACAAATGAGCTTGGAGTTTTCCTCACAACACTTATTTCTAAAAGAAGGATGGTTAGAAAATCAACTGTTCTACTTTTCTAGAGAGAAGAAAGAATTTGCGGGCAGAATATTAGTTGTAGCTACTGCTCACATATGGAACATTTACAGATCTTAAAAAATATGGCAGTAATCAAAACCTGCAATTATACTCTCAAGAGTAGAAGAAGAAAAACCTTTCTAAACTGTCTTCTTTCCAAACTCTGCATTTAATCATGCTTTGTAGGAATATATGCTTCATGATCATGGTTTAAACACAATGATGCATTGTAAGCATTAGATTTTTTTAAATGTTACTATCACTATTTTGTAATTATCTTGCATAGTTTGCAGCATACAGTCATTAATGTGGATTTAATAAAGATATTGGCAAACCAGATATAGTATTATACAGAGAGCAGTGTATGATAAATCCTCTTTTTAATAGTAAGGAATATTAAGTTGGCCTGGAGAGACCTAACAGTAACAGTATGTACCTATCACTGTTGCCATGTACTAGAATTTAATATTCCAGTTCAGCCTGAGAAGACATATTACGTAGCTCTCTTAGAGTATTGTTTTGATGTTCTATAACCTAATATTGTACCAAATTTAATATTCTTATTTTTTATCCCTTGTATTAAACAAGTTCATATTTCCATTATTATAGATTATTCTTGGCACTGTTATTTCCAACCCAACCTTCTCATTTCAACAGTAGTTTTCCTTGGATGCATATTTGTATATTTGGCGCACCATATTAAAAGTTAAAAACGCTTATTCTGAATTACTTCATTGTATAATTCAACTTTTCCTTTAAATAGGTGTGGGCTGTATGTATGTATGGATTAATTCCATTTATTTCCTATGCATGTTTAATATATTAGGCAAAAAAAATTGTTTCATAACTGATTTGATAGTTTTACTACCTCAACTTTCCTTCGAACAAAAACCTAAATTTAGCCAATGCTCTAGGAGACAGGTTTAATGCTGGTTGATTCAACTGAGACTTGCACCCACTTTTTAAAATGGAATTTTTGTTTATTAAATACATACAAGGTCAGTAACTATCATGTGATGACAGCCATTCCATATCCAACTTGGAATTTAAAGGAGGAGTAAATGGTAAAGAGTACTAAAGAAAAGTAAGAAAAATAGACATGTTGTTTGTGATGTAATAGATATGAAGGCAGTCTGATCTTGTGAAGTTGAATACATGTTTGGAAGTGAAGGTTTGGATGAAAAAGTTAAAATGGAGACAACTCTGATGTTTAGGGGAAAAAGGGCAACAGTTGGCACATTATAATACCTCTGTCTGATTAACTGACATGATTAAGCATACTGTATTAATGTTACCTTAGTCTCAACATTCTTATAAATTCCATTTCTCTTTTATTTAAATAATCCACTTACTACTATTCTCTTCTTTCTTCCTGAGACATTGTATTTGTAATTATTGTAGGATACAGCAATTAGAAACTAGTTGGCTTCATTACAAACAATTTGTTTATGAGAAAAGATAGAAAAAACAGTATCATTTATTTTATCAACATTTATTAATTGGAAAGTTTAGACTTTAACAGAACTCCTTTTCTTAAAAAATAACAGATAACATACAGAAGAAGATACAAAATCACATGTAGATGATCTTACTTACAAACCATTTTTAAAATTTAAATTTATTTAAACAAGCACATCAAACCTTAATGGATTAATCATTTAATTAGAAATGTTTCACACAATAGTTTTATGAAATTAAACCTCTAACCTATTATTACTAGAACACAACAATTTAAGCACATGTCTTAAAGTTTTCTAATTTATTACCTTTTAGGACAAGGTAGTAGTTTGAAGATGCTAATGCAAATAGAACTGCTATTTGTAGAAAGTAATCCCAGTGTGATTCATCCTATCAAATAATAGATTATAAATAGTAAATAAACTATATTAAGCAGATTACACTATAACTGCACTGCATTAACTACAGTTGCTACTTTACCCAATATCCAGATCATGGCACAAGCGTAAATACATACAAATATATACCCATCCCAAGATGAGTATGTTATTGTCTAATTTGAATTAGGTTCAGAAGTATAATATTTCTGGCAAAGAACTGTATGCAAATATGTAATTTGTAATTTAAATTAATATCTGAATGCATGGGAAAACAAATTCATTTCAAAAATGAAATTTGTCTTATATTGGTAACTCAAGGATACAATAGAAAAAGTAGACAGTGGAATTAAATCAATTGTGCACATTAGTACTAAAATCCATGACACCAAATATTATTTTGTTAATCTAGAGGCATTGAAGACTTGTAATGCTTGAGAGTTTTAACAACTAAATAGCCATAATAATTTATTTTATTTTAATGCTTTATTGTATTATAATGTTTTTTAATGTTTTTAATTGATGTTTTTAATGCTTGTTTTTGTTAGCCGAGAGTCTCCAGATTTTGGCGGCATAGAAATATAATTAATAAATAATAAACAATATAATGTAGATTTTTCATCTGAATGACTGGAGCAGAAAAAAAATCAATATATTCTTCATTTATGGTAATGTTTGTCTCTTGGGAGACAAGAAGCTATCTTGGAAAAGTTTTGTAACTGTACATGTACAGTATTTCTTATGTTCTAGATGATCCTCAAAACTGGTTTCCACAGACAGGAGTCTTCAGCCCATTCAATGATGAAGCATCCCTCCTAGCCAAAAAATATTAGCAAAAACTGTAACTTCACCCTGGGGACCTAGCATGCAAGAACTAAATTATTGGGGATGAAGGAAGCAATATAAAGAGAAAATCTTAGGTTTCTCAATTGCTCTTATATTCTCATTTGGAAAGTGTTTCTTGAAGAAAATAAGTGGAAACCACCTATCCAGTCTGAGAGCCTCTGGTACACCAGAGTTCTGCTACTACCAGGAAGTAGTAGTGCCCCAGCCCGAAGGAGAGTATTTTTTTAATGGAAGTGGGGATGTGAGGAGAGAAATCTTTGTTACATGGCCATTGACTACAGAGATCCATAGGAATAGATACTGACATCCTCCTTGTATCTGGCAGTTACACTATGAGGGTAGAAACACAGAAGAATTTGTTTTGCTAGACAACAGATTGGGGAGCAGGGGAGGAAAAAGAAAAAAAGAGAGAATCCTGCACAGATTTAAGCCTAATATTAGTTGTAAAATAATACCAGAAACACCTCAGGTTATCCTGCAGCTACTGTGTTGAAAGAAGGCTATGGTGCTTATACATATTTTCAAAAGGGAAAATGATATAGAGTGCTGCTATAAAACACCAATAGGCAGATGTTGGATTGACATACCCTGTGAGCACTTGAATAAAGTTGAAAGTAAAGAATTGACACTTTTTTTCAGAATAGTGCACGTTTTGAAATAAATAAATGGTATTTCATTTGAGATAGCCAAAGTACTTGCTAACAGAAAATTCACAAATACTGTAGACGTAATAGGCTTGCGGTGGGCATCCGAAGGATCAGTTTCTTCAGCATGTTCTTCCTCAATCTTCTGTCCAAATCAGAAGCCTCTTCCAGATCCCTCAGATATGAGGAGGGAAAGAAGGATCAAGGAGCAGGGCCTTTGTAGTAGCAGATTCCCCTTTCCACACAAGATCCAGGGAACCCCTCCTTCCTCTGAGGTATTTCCAGAGCAGCTGAGGATCCCTTCTAATCTTTGATTTTTCTTTAGCTCAGCCCTTTCCCCACAAAAAGAAAAGTCGTAGTTATATCACTTGGTATTTCAGGGTTGCCAGTAGTTTCGGCTTCCTTTTGGAGAAAAGTCGGGTTATTAATTTTCTGAAGAAAACCAAGTAAATAAACAACAGAAGGCTTAGCATCGCAGCCCGGGAGTAGGGGAGAAGACGTCCCCTCGACGACAACCAACAGACTCAGCAGAAATCGAGCCGCCTCGATAAAAGGCGGGACTCCGTGCAGCTGAACATTCTTTAATGGCGAGTCTCCGCCGGCAGACGGAAAGGAGGCAGGCAACTTGCAGGCGGCGGTTTTGTAGCAGCTTCTCTTCCCGTTTTCCAGTTCCCCGAGGCGGCGGCACGTCCCTTCCGCAGACCCTCCCGGAGTGGCGGGGCTGGACCTCCGACTGTCCCTCCTCCCCTTCGCGCTGACGGGTAAGGGCTCGGCTCCTCTCTTCGGATGAGACGGGGAAGGAATTGCGCCGCCGGCTCTGCAGGCGCCGTTAAGTGGGCCAGACTTCGCCTCGCCATCGCCGCCTCTCGGAAGCTGGACTCACCTGCGCGGCAGGTAGGAGAGGCGCGCGGCCGGGGGAGGGATGTTTTGGCGCCAACTCCCATCCTCTTCGCCTCGGGCGCCTTCTTGGTCGGGCAGAGGAGACGCGTTGGTTGGCGCTGGGACTTCACTTTTCCGCAGAGCTGATTCCTTCTGGCCTGAAGGGGCACTCCTGGGGGGTCGGAGAAGGGGTCCGCTGCCGATGGCAGAAAGAAATCCGGCTGGTCACCCCAAGCCAGACCCCGAAATGAATCCTAAATTGAAGGGGGAAAGGCTTTATGGGTTTGGTGAGCAGCCCCATTCCCCCTGTAATACCTTAAATCAAAGGTTTCTCCCTGCTTGGAGAAGGGAGGAAATGCCAGGAAGAAAAGGTTCAGGAGGAAAAAAGTGGCAGGGAATATTAATTACTACTGTAGGGGAGCAGAAGTGGAGCTCATTGTATGAAACCTTAAGAGATCCAAAGCAGGACACATGGAAGTGGGTGGTATTTTGAGGGGAAGTGCCAACCCTCCCTTTGCTATCATGTCTATGACCTTTCAAACCATAGCCTTGAATTGTCTTGCCTCACCCTCCAGCAGATAAAATCTTGCCAGACTGTCCTCAGGGATCTTGGCACTGCTCAAATAATTCCACTTACAGCACTCATTCCCACAGCTTTTTATCATTTATTTCACTTACGAATCTTCATAGTAGGGATAAGGATGCAATTCTCCAACAAAGTTTTGCTTCTCGCAGGGAAATAGTGGCATTTGTTGGTGAATTATCTACTGTTGGAACCTAATTAGTGCCTGGCACTGAGTGCTTCTTTCAGTGCTAGTGGTCAGCCTCTCAAAATATGAAGAAGCCCTAAAAGTGGTTTGAACATATTTTCTGGATATATATTAGGTGCTGTCTACAGAGTAATACTTTGTGCTCAAGGCTGTATTCTTAAATGAATAAGATATGAAAGGGTCAAAGTTCCCAAATATCTATAAAAGTATTTTTTTAACACATTCTAAAGTTTCTGTTAATGTTGTTAGGGTTGGAAATATGTTAAAAAACAATATGAGAAAAACTATTTATTTTGTTTTTCTGGTGTCAGTGATTTGGTGAGAAAGTTCATAATTCCTTTCTACTGTTACAGAGTTCTATCCTGATTATCCCTATTGCTCCATTCTTTACTGCAGAAAATGAAAGGAATGATTTTATATTTCGTTTTGCTGGTTGAACTTTTTCCTGTTTCAGCCAGAGCGCAACATCTTCTAAGAACACCTTTAAGTCAAACAAATGATGCTGCTTTTCTTGGTGAGTTGCCATGAGTCTGTAAAGCAAAGAAATGCATATGATTTAATCTTCTAATGTTGCAGATGAGAAGTTTAAGGATTTTAAGGTTTTTTGTAGAATAACTGATTTCAACGAAAGAAGAAATAGCAAATAAAAGGGAAGTCAGACATTTTATTGGACTGGTAAGTAAATCAGTTAATGGCAGAAGTGAAGAGGAGCTAAAGAGCTTCTTGATGAGGGTGAAAGAGGAGAGTGCAAAAGCTGGCTTGAAACTCAACATTA
>JANHZU010004335.1:62701-72710 GCA_032468055.1 Acrochordus granulatus
TGTGTAGTATAACTGAACACGGTTGTAACCATTTCTGCATCAACACTCCTGGCTCTTATGCATGTAAATGTAAACAGGGATATATTCTGAACTCAGATCAGAGAAGCTGTAGCAGTGAGTTTCATATCTTACTTCTTTTGTAGCTCATCATCTGATAAATACATTTTATTGTAGGGAGATGCAGCTTATTGGCCCAGGGACTGCATGAACTGCAGATTAGAGATATGCAAATATACCTAGTCATATATAATATATACACTATAAACCAGTTCATAAATACAATATTCACATACAATTTTCTCTCTTTTTATTGACTATGCTTAAAATTACTAGTTCCCATCTGTGATTTTGACCAGCATTAATGGGTGAAAATAGAAAGTCTTCTAACCTTTCTTAGTCAGTTTTGCAATGCTAATCATTTATGAGGTAATACTGTATTGATCACTATGAAAATATGCTATCTATTTTGGCAAAGTATTGTACACAGATGAATATGGGAAATTAGGCAACTTGCAGCCCTCCAAATATTGCTGAATAATCATATTCTTTACCATTGTATATACTGGTTGGGGTTGCTGGGAATTGACATTCAGTGTCAATTCAGAGTGGAAGAATCAAAGATCGCCTATTGATATAGAGATATTTTTTCGTGGATGGAGAATCTTGTTTCTCATAAAATTCTCATAATTTGCCTAAGAAATTACAATAGATTTATTGTGTGCAGTAACAGCTGAAAGCATAATTGACAAAATTTCATAGGACACAGTTATATATTGCAGAAACATAGGTGTACAATTGAAATAACCATCCAGCTTCCCTTTCAGTAATGTATGATAAAAGTATCTCATGTCTTTTTCCTTGCTCCACATCACTGTTTGACAGTAATGCTTCCTAGCTGCCTTGCAGGGAGCTGCAGTATACATTAGAGTGTTGACTTTAAGATCAGTATTTTTGTCCAGTGTGAATTCTAAAGCATTGTGCAAATCTTATGTTATGAAAATATTGAATTAAATTATTTTCCATAGGCAAACTTTTCACTCAGTTCCTTTCCTCTTTTTCCCTAATTTTTTTGCTTCTTTTAGCATTTATTATTTTCTTCAAAATAATTAGAATCTAAAGAAAAAAATTGATTTTAGGTTCTACATTTCACATTTATTTTGATACAAAATTCTTGATATTTCATATAATGCCTATCACTGCTGCTAGTAATAACAAACAAAGCAACTCCAAAATAGTGTCTGATTGGCTCTTTCTGAACAATATGGTAATCATAATAGTCTTTGGATTTCGGTGGCATATAAATTTAATTAATAAATAAATAAAATAAATCAGTGCCTGTCTGAAAATGAAGAAAGAATCCTCAGTCATCCAGGTAACAAATCTGGAGACTTGTAAATCTTGTCAATTGGACTTTAATTTTTGATGGTAAGGTTAAGCTTTCAACTTCATTGTGAAGTCCTTATCAAAACCAATTAAAAATAGAAGAAAGAAGGGAGTCCGTAGATGTAAAATAAACTTAACACCATGTCCCCATTGCTCTTCGTTGTGGTGAGCCTTCATGGCAAAGAGAAAGGGGCAAGGAAAAACAATCATGTGATCAGGCAGACTCACCCTTCTCCTGTAGCAAACATTTGCAAAATGCTGGAAACAATGCAGAAAGAGTCTCAGTCACCCAGGTAATAAAACAAATCTGGAGGCTTGTAAATCTTGTCAACTGATTTTATTACTTTCTTTCTCCTGTTTTTCATTGGTTTTGATAAAGACTTTGCAATGAAATTAAATTTAATTACTGTCAAAATTAAAGCCCAGTTTACAAGATTTTACAAGCCTCCAGATTTGCCTGTCTAAAAAGTAGCCTTTACCTTCAGTATTGTGTACTTTTCTTTTCACATGATAAAGCATATTACAATTCAGCTTACAATGTTATATAAACCAGATTGTAGGTCAACAATGGTTTGTTTTTACTTAGCATGTTGGACAAATCCAATCTGTGGGATTTTTTTAAGTCATGGCTGATACCACATTGGTGTCTAGTCATTGTGATTTATTCAATAAATCATAGTTAAAACAAATCACAGCTTGGGCAGTTTATAAACAAGCAAAGCTTTGATGATGAAAACAGTTTATTAGGTTTACACATTTATGCAGATCCAGTGATCTTGTTACCTTGTTTATGCTTGTTATTCATTAAATGTAATATGCCACCCCTTCAGTCCAAAACGTACAATTCAAAAATAGTAATTATATAATTATTTAAATTATACAGTACATGCATTTGTGAAATAGCACTACAGCTATTTTGTTTCCTCTCACAGTTGTTGGGTCCAATTTAAACTATACTCATACGGAATCCAGTTTGGAACTGCAAACCAGTTGCCTAAGATGAAATCCAAATAAACTCAATAGGGCTTCCTGTTTAGTAGACTTGTATAAGATAAAGCAGTAAATAAATGAAATTATATAAAGAAAAGTATGCTAAATACTGATAGTCTAGTGCTGCAGTTTCTTCCAACAATAAGGTTCCAAAGCTTATCCTTTCCTAGAGTTAAAATGATTAGAGATGGCTTTGCAGTTAATTAGAATTTTGCAGCTGACTAACAAATATAACTATAAACACTAAAAATCATATTCAGTTTTTATTCATCTTTGCTTTGAGCATTTTATATTTTTGCTTTGCTTTATCATGAGCAAATTCATTCCAGATTTTAAATAATCTTGGTTTTACCATTCAGTTTAAAAAATAAGCAGTTGACAATGAAATCCAAAGTGCTATCATGTGAATGAATTTGGGATCAGTATTCTTAATAGGCTATACAGTATAATTCTAGATATAAATAATAATGACAACTGCAACTTCTTACTATGTACCAAAAAGAGGTAGGCTTTAAGGCATCTTATCTATATTTGCTGCACATGGAGAGAAATTCTTGAAATAAGTGTATACCAACAAACAGTAAAAAGATTCTGTATAACGAAACATATACTGTACAAACAAGTTTCATATCCAATGGTTTATTTCCTGAATAAACTAACATTATTTCTAATTCAGACGCCGGAAGTTTTATATTGATTTATTTCTTATTCTTGTGTAATTATACTTTTCTAAACTCTCCTGTCCATCTGAATGCCAAAACAGAATGCAAACAACCACCTATTTCTTGCAGAAGTACAATAACATTTTACCATTTTCAAAATGTTTCCAGTCCAGGATCTATGTGAGATTGAAAAGCATGAATGTGAGCACATATGTGTGAATACACCTGGATCCTATGTCTGCCAATGTTATGATGGCTATGAACTTGAAGAAGATGGGAAGAATTGTTTCAGTATGTATTTGTTTTCTATTGCACTAATTCACAGATTAAAATAACAATGATTTTTATCATCGCCCCAGTATAATCCTGTAGCATTTTAATTATTTGCTACATTAAAAGATTTCTGGTGAGCATATTAACTTCTTGTTTTGCAATGGTAGGTTCTCTGTAGTTATATAAGAGTCCTCAGCTTAACTATTTATTTAGAGACCATTCGAAGTCCCAACAGCATTGAAAAAAAATTACTTAACAACTGGTCCTTACACTCAGGACTGTCACAGCATCCCCACACAAAATCAAAATTCAGGTGTTTGGCAACTGGCATGTATTTACAACAGTTGCAGCATCCTGGGGTCACATAACAGCCATTTGTGACTTTTCCAACCAGCTACCAACAAGCAAAGTCAATGAGGGAAGCCAGATTCATTTAATGACCACATGACTTACTTAACAACTTCAGTGATTTGCTTAACAATTTTGGCAAAAAAGGTTATAAAACTGGGCACAAATCACTTAACAACCACCTTGCTTAGCAATGAAATTCTGTTCCCAATTTTGATCATAAGTTGACCACCTGTAAAAGAAAACATTATTTTAAAAAGTTAAAATCTTCTAGGGAAATTACTTTATGAATCTTTGTTTATCCATTGCTAAGAATAATTTTGTGAAAATTAGTATTAGTACCATAGAAGTAAATAATACTGGACAACTTCATTATCCAAAATCCTTTGAAAAATCCAAATAATTTAGAAAAATTAGAGGTCTGTTTAGCTAGGCTTGCATTGATAATTTGATAAGATTAACAGTTTATTTTTTTAAGTAGAAATTTTATGAAATTTATACTTTTAGAATCTATATATAACCATATATAATTTTTCTCAGTAATAATGTACGCCTTTCACATATTATTTCATAAACATTTGCTCTTTTTATTATATTCCCTTGTAAATAATTCCTTGTATTTGTTATATTTAAGGACTGTAACTAAATTTTCTTCTTGCCGAAAAAGATGATAAGAAACAGCATAGTTGAGAAAGATCCAGATTCAAATCTCTATTTTGCTGCAAGGTTTACTGATAATTTACTTCTCTTAATAATTATAAGAATCAAATGTAGGGAAAATAGTATGTATGACCCTTTGATCTCCTTAGAAAAAGAAGTGTGAAGTACTGAATCATCATATGTAGCATAGAAAACCAAAATATTTTTTCTAGATATAGTTACAGTTCTCACAAATAGCTATTTTTCAGACTTGGAATGGAGATTTTAAAGAATAGGAATCGTTCCCTATTCCACTTACTCTACTAAGTCTTACTTCTGGTGCAAGGTTAAGATATTTTTGATGGACAGAATTGATGAGAAGCATTAAAGGTGAAATGCTTTCATAGTTATAACCTAGGTTAACATGACTGAAACATCGAACATGGCTGATCATCCATATACTCTGGTTCCTAGCTAGCAAAAAGCTAGTTAGTTCAGTCTTAGTGCAAAACATTCAATTTCCTTAATTAATAAAATAACATTTTCAGGGCAATGTGATTAACTGAAGGCAGAAGCGCTATACTTCTTATGTTTGTATATGCAAACCAATTTATGGTCTGAAGAGCTGAGCTGCATACACATGGTGGGATAGTATCACAAAACATGCTTTGTGTTTTTATACATTGTAGAGAAACTTGATTCAAGAATGCAGTTGTTGGTGATAGATCCATTTTAGGCATCATGTGCTGAATGATAAATTAGTAGAATAATTGTAACCGAATTATTTATCATTAAAGCCAGCTTCCAAATATTGTTCCGTATTGACTATATTATACATTGTTTCATGAAACGATATTGGGAACTTCAGTATTTATTTATTTTGTCTGCAAAATATTTTGTCTATTCTGATTTATTAAGAATGAATAATTTCTATTAATTTCAGTAAGATTATTTTAAATCAAAGTTCAGACCACATAATACATGCATTTACAGACTTTCAGTAAATTATTCCATTTTTGTTGTTGTTGCATGAATCTGTTTAACAGATATGGTAGTCTTACTGGGTTGTATGGATTTCAAATCTATGCTTATTTTTATTGTAGTTATAGCATCTAGCTTATAACAAGCCATTATAGATTGGTAAAGTGTGGTAAGACTGTAGCCTTGATGAAGAGTTGCATGCACTGGCAGGGGAATAAGATAATTTAATTGAATATGCCACTTTGAATTCTTAATAACAATAATATAGGAATATGGACATATTTATAAATAAGCTATGCTTTTTATTGTGCCACTGAAATTTATGTGGAACTCAGTGGTATGTCAGCAGTAAGTGAAGAACTAGATACAATCAATATTATATACATTCAGTGTTAAAGTTCTGCATCAGAGTAACTTGTTATAAATTTGGTCTTGCTTGTTCTTCAGTTGTAGACTATTGTGCTTTAAGTAACCAAGGCTGTCAACATGAGTGTATTAATACTGAAGACTCTTACTATTGTCGGTGCCATAAGGGGTTCATTCTAAATCCAAATAAAAAGACTTGTAGGAATAAGTTATCCACATTTCAGTTCTGTTCTTTAATATTTCAAAAGTTATATGTAACATCTTGCAGACAAGGCAAGGACATAACTCAATAATTCCTTTGCATGGAGAAGATTTATCCCATAGCATCTCTAATGAAAAGAATGTCAGATATCAGTTCCTAGAAAACACTTTTTGCAGAGTAATTTCTAATTTTTAGTTGATTTAGCAACAAGAAAAATATCAGGTGTCCAAAATAGATGCAGAAGGCAATGCTGGTCAAGAGGACAGGAGGTTGATACTCCTGAGTGTCAAGAATGATACTCCTGACACTAAAGAGCATACTCCTTAGAAGAATACTCCTGAGTGTCAGGAGATTGATAATCCTAAATCCTGAGAGAATCAGAATGGCCATGAGGGCAGTGCCAGGAACTGGGTGGACAAGGACATATCCACAGCAGACCTAAGCAACTAATAGGACCTGGGAAGATCCCTACCCCAGACCATTAAACTCCAGACTTGTCAGTGAGGTGTTATAGATTGTTCATACAGTAAAATCTGTGTCAGGAAAGGAGGAAAACCACCATTTTAATTTTGGATTGGAAGCATATTTTGTGCATATTCCTGCAAGTAAGAATTTAACCTAAGCAAATATTAAAGAAGTTTTATAAATATAGCAGAAAGAAAACTTAATTACAGGAAATACATTATAGGGATAAACAAAACCAGCTAGCAACATCCGATCAGGTGGAGATTCAAAGAGCATATGCTGCCTTGAAGAAAAGAGATCTGACATCTCTTAGACAAAGAGCAGACAAAGTGATGGACAATGAGGAAATACACAGTAAATCCATAACCCTCTATCTACAGCCTATTTTTCCATTGTGATCATGAAATGCTGAAGAATCAGTATTAGAGTGAGACACCCCTTAGTACTGACTAGTGAGGAGGCATGATTCTGCCACAGCTGGAGTATGGGCAAAGGGGATACCTTCCTATATTTTTAGGAATGCCTGTAAATTTTGTATTGTGTAATATTTATATGAAGAAAACACTCTGCTTCCAAATATTCAGAGAGAAAAAGTCCTCACTAAAACTGAGGAGCTAATCTTCATTCCATTCTGTATATTTGTACTTTCCACTACTATACTGTTCTAAGAATCCTTCTCAATTTTCAGAACAAGACCATTGTGCTTTGCAAAATAATGGCTGTCAGCAAGAATGTGTCAGTACAGATGAATCTTATTTTTGCCAATGCAAGCAAGGATTTACTCTTAATCCAGATAAAAGAACTTGCAAAAGTATGTTGCCCTAAAGTGTGTAGTAAGTTATCTGCTTTTATTTATCAATCTCACTCTTCTAATTTATAATCTCTTTTCAATTATAACTGTAGATCTTGCCTATGAAACTGCTTCCTTACTACATTTCTTTACAATGCTCAATTCAAACAGTTATTCCTATGTAGAGTTATAATTATTTATTCAAGTTCATATTTATATACTTTTTTATTTTGTCAAAAATTGTATGATTGTGTGTCAGTTAAGCGTACAACATGTGCATAAAAATATTCCTGTGAAACAATTCCCATTTCCCTTTTACTTCTACCCAAGCCCAAATCTAAATATTTTTCAGGGAATGAAAAGTGTGATAGCAAGACTTGGATGATTAGAACAGATTTTATATTTCTTAAATAGGAAACTGATGCAACACCATGTTAATTAAGCAGATTATCAGAAATGACACAAATTTATATTTAAATAAATTGAAAACTCTAGCAGGGTTGTGGGAACTGGAGCCTTAGTATTATATCTGGCTCTCAGCCTAATTTCGTAAGCAATTCTCTGAGGAGAATTAACATTCATTTCCTGTGAAACTGCTTATTAGAGGGAGAGAACTGAGTACTGAAAAGAGCTCAAAAGAAAAAGGAAAAAGGGCTTAGAAAGACTGAGTCCCACTTCTTATTTGTTACAGACCTGCTCACTATTCAAATGCTGCTTGAGACAGATTACTGCTGAGAATGTTCTATTAATAGAAAAAAAAGTTGTCTGCCATTTTTTCTACCATATAAAAGCATCCTAAATTAAAAGTTGGTTTCAGTGTTGAATGGACACCAGAAGTATATAACCTCTCTAATATTTATACTCAAATATTTTCATAATCTATCTTAATTTTTCCAAAAACCAGCACTCCAGAAATTCCACTGTTCTAATGCTGTATAAGTAAATAAAAACAAGGTAATTGCTATCCTATTTTGTACCAAATCCAAACTAGTTTTATCCAATGTAGATTTGAATAATGGATTTCCTGATCCAATAACGGATTTTCTGTGACCACTACAGGCGTGAAGCAGGGATATCATCGTGCCAACAGGTCTTATCACTAGCTGTGAGTCTCTGCAACTACTCATGTTTATTGTACAGTGCCAGGCCTAGTGACATCAGTAAAAAACTCAATTTAAAGGCCACATTAGAAGTACACATAAATATTTAGATATCAGGCCCACACACAATTGCCTTCAACAGCTTCAGATAATCTTTCATTTTGCTTTTGCTTTCTGGGAATATAATGGAAGGTGAATTTTTTAATAGCTATATATGCTGTTAACCATTATTTTAAAAGTTACATTATTTTACAGCATTTTTACTTGACATGTTTATTAGTTTTCTCTTTCTAAAGGAACAGATATCTGTAGTTTGGGAAAACATGGCTGCCAACATGAATGTATTAGCACTGAAGAATCATATGTGTGCAAATGCCACACAGGATACATACTGAACCATGATCGTAAAACATGCAGAAGTAAGTTAGATTATTTGAAGGAGTAAATTGGTATATCAGAATGAATTTTGGTATGAATAGGCATCTCCTAGGGTATCTTGGCTATAACAATGTTATGTTTTTAAAATGTCATCAAATTCACCAAGTAACTTAAATATGTCTGTTTATCCCACAAATAACAGATTTGCTACAAAGCCCTAGAAAGAAGAACAAATTATTGCTAGAGTACTTGATCTTTATTTGTGAGATATAGTAAGAATACATACACCTCTTTCATTTGTTATTTCTGGGACTCTCCTTTTACTTTTTGGGATATCTCTGATACACAAAAACTCTCTTGATTCATGTTTGTAATTCTATAAATCATTGGTGAGAAGGCTTTTTTATTTATGGGATATAGTACTACCTGTGGAAGAATAAGTCTAAAAACTATTTTTAGCAAACTCAATCTCTATACTATACTACTAAAATTGTCATTGTCATGACCTTTAACTGGACAAAATGGTGCATCAAAGGGCAACAACTTTTAATCTAACCACCTCAAATGGGCTAATTTACAGATTGTATCCAAATTCTGGGACTCATGATTCTCAAGGGAATGAAATTTGGGGAAGTTTTGGCTGCTTCAGTGCTAATGGCTGCTGCTGCAGTCATGTGATCTTCATTTTCAATGTTCTGTGACAGTTTCCCAGCCAGTCTCTCAATCCACTTACCTGCTGCTGGAAAGGGAAGGGAAAGGAAGGGAGATTTCTGATGCCCTCTGCATCTGTAATAAACCCTATTACAGAGGGTTTTCCTCTGTAATATAAAAATATTTCCCCAGAGGAAACTCAATGGGGAAGCCAGCAAGAAGTCAGAAGTTGTTCCTGTCCCCACTGCTTTTTTCCCCACCTGTGGTCATTCTGTTTCTCTGTTTAGGTGATGAAATATATCTGAAAAAATGACACAATGGGGCATGGGTTGTCTAATGTAAAATATTTCCCTTGCTCCTTTTTTTCTTTTTGCATAAGCATCTTTTCAAGCTCAGTTTATGATGAATGAACTCATGGAAAGGGAGACAATGACCCAGTTGGAACAAGGATGGCAAACAAAACCTTTAGCCTACAGTACATTTGAACATTTCATTAATTTTTGAAATGCCTAAACATTTTGTTATAGATTATTAAAAGAAAGAAAAATTAAAATATCAGGGAGGATTTTTTATACTGAAGCAGTTCCATATTTTGCAGAGCTTTTTAAACCTATCTGTAATACATAGTAAATTTTCACTCTATTATGTAATATACTTTGCTATCTCTCAATTGTAATATTTTGGAGGAATATTAAAACATTATGAATTTGGGCTTCTTAATGAGAAAACTCAGTTTTAAAAACTTAAAGCCAAGCTCAGACTTCACTATCTGGCAAATAAG
>JANHZU010004336.1:17381-29432 GCA_032468055.1 Acrochordus granulatus
CATTAACTAAATTACATATTTTATATGCAGCCCGGAACAATTATTCTTCACTCAACATGGCCTGGCAAACCAGAAGTTCTCTAAATATTGTTACCTTTCTCCCACATCTCACTTTAGACGCTATTTTAGATTGGTGAGGAGGACGAGGAACTATTTGAAACATACTTCAAAAATGAAAAGAATACTATATTAAAATGCAACAGCCATGTGCCTGCGATGAGTTCAGGTTATTTCGGGAATCTTTATTGTGTTTGTAGCTGGGTATCATTCCAAGCTGCAAAACCCCATTTTAATCTATGCTTAAATTTATCACTGGAATAGAGATTTATATAGAGGAGAGGGAGGGGGTAGAAGAGGAGGAAGGAGAGAAGGAAAGAAATTTAAGTAAGCAGGCTTGAGGAAAAGAACCACAGTGTATTTCTGATTCCAATATTCTGAGTTTCACTTTTATAATAAGATTCTCTGAATCAGAATCAAGCAACAGCCTGTTTTGTACGCATTCCTGGGTCAGTCTAAGGCAGCAAGTAATTTATCACGGTATGTCCAGCCATGACACATCTCTGGGTTGCCTCTTGGACAGCATCCTAAAGAGACTTTCTGTGAATATGGCATATTATGTCAAAATTTAGAGCCATGGGATGAATCTTTTGAGATATCGGTTCTGCAGGTAAAGGAGGTGGGAAGTCTAGCTCCCAAAGTCTTCTTATGGTATAATGGTTGCTTTAATGAAGTAAAAGCCGAAACAAGGAAACGAGCACAAAACCTACAGCAGATGGGCAGAGAAAAGGAAAGGAAATTACCAAGCGCAGAAGTAGAAGTCTACAAGGAACTCGGTTTTATTTATTTATTAAACGTATATGCCACCCATTTCACCAATAAGGCAACTCTGAGGGCTTACAAACATTAAAAAACATAAATATAGAAACAAAATTTGAAAAACATTACATAAAAGCTAAGACCAAGGAGATAGACGGCACATAGATAGAAGATAGATAGGTCTTCTTCTTATCCCAATAACCATCTCCAGCAAGGAGGTCCCCCATTAGGGCTCCCAAGCCATCAGCAAAACCAGGTTTTTAGATGTCTCTGGAAGGTCAGGAGGACAGGAGTAGATCTTATCTCTTCAGGGCAGGAGGCACAGCAGAAAAGGCTCTTCTCCAGATCTTGCCAGCCAAAATTCCTTAGCAGATGGGGTCTGTCTTAAGCCCTTTCTGCTGAATCAAGTGGGGTGGGCTGATCCCATTGGGGCAAGAAAGTTTCACAGATATCCATCCAGCCAACTCACTAAAGGGTCAGCTGTTGAAGGAATCCAGCATCTTCCCATATTCTGGCCTCCTTTTACTAGAAAAAGGCTTAGTGGAGTATCCACAAATTCATTGGGGAATAGTACCAAGTAGGAAGAGACAAAGTTTGCTGGTCCTACAATTTGATGTGACTTATTAAATAACTAAATTTTCATACAGCCTTTTGGGTGGTGAGTATATAAATTAAATTGGCTTATTAACTCTCTTTCCTCTCTTTTTCCCTACTATCTTGATTAATGTTGCTGCTAATCCATTTTTATGTATTTATTAGATATTTAAATGTGATTTCATATTTTAAAGCCTTATAGTGCTTAGAATGTTAGATTAAGGTTGGGAAATGCAATTTAAATTCCCCACTTTGCCTTGAAATGTTTAGAAGTTAGATGATTTAAAAATTAGATTTAAACATTCGGCTTAGCGATAACGTGCTTTATTTGGTTTTCTCTTAGTATGCTGCAAGAAACCAAAGTCTCTTTAATCATGATTTATGGCTAGCTTTACAACCTTTACAACCAGGCCACTGTGGCTTATTCCACAAATTGTGGTTAAAGTAAAGTACATATTGTGCCTGGAATCAATCTGACCTATTAGATCACCTAGAGCTGGCTGAGGAATTCTGGGAGTTGAAGTCTATCCATTTTAAAGTTGCCAAGGTTGGATACCCCTGATCTAGAGAAAAACTTCTATTGTTCCACTTCCAAGGGGTGAAATAAACAAGAAGTTGTTGCTTTTCTCTGGTGGGACCAATGCTCTAGAATAGTCTCCTTACTGAGATTAAGTTCCTCTTGGATGGTTTCCAGTTTGTTAAAAAGGGAACTGTTTAACAGAGCATTTTAACTGCAACCAGACATATGCTCAGAGAAGCTCCATTGTTGAGATGACCATTGCTACCTTTCATCCTCTCTTCGCCTACAGGTTTGTAAGTTTGTTTTTTATATTATTCATTTTTCAATGCATATTTTTTACATTTTTCTATATAGGCTGTGTTTATATTTGTATTTTTTATCCGATTGTTGTGTGTTGCCCAGAGTTGCTTTATAGGCAGCTGTATAAATTTGATTAGTAAATAATCTGAGTTCATACAATGAGTTTTTTCTCTTTTCTGTTTCTTTTACTTTGCTGGTAATTTGATTGTATTATGTGTTTTGGTTTGGGTTTTTCTATTGCTGTTTTACTAGTATTTTTGATCCTGTCAAAGACATTTTAATTTTGTTCTATATTACGTGCCATGAGAACTTCTGAGAGTCATTGGACCGCAGCAGAGTATAAATGCAAGATAAGTAATGAAATATAGTTTAACGTGTAGTAGAACCCTTTACATAAGGGGTGTCCAATGACTTGGCAATTTGGCAATTCTGGGAGTGGAAGTCTACACATCTTACAGTTGCCAAAGTTGGACACGCCTGCTTTACACTGTGATTTATGTTGTAAGATTCAGGGGTTTTTTTTAAGCCACGGTGATTTGCAAACCTGATAAATGAGTCTGTTGGCATATTGATGGCTCGAAAAGGAATTGGAAGGCAAATATTAGCTATCCTCCAGCATTGAAAAGCTTTCCTATACTTGCCTGCTGGAGTCAGTTCTTATTCAACCTCTTAATGGTTTTTTATAAGCCCAGGTTAAATGCAGAGCCCTAATGTGGCAGGCATTTGTTATATCAACTCATCACTTTTCTTGGAAGTCTTCCACAGCACTTGGGTGGTTACCAAGTTTGCAGAAGCTATCATGTCCTCTACTATAGTCTCTAGATGGATGCAGAAGGTTTTGATGAATGGAAACTGCAAGTTTTGTCAAGTTTCTTTTACAATTCTTGACAAGCTAACCTATTTGTCTGGTTTTCAGCAAAGGGAAAAGAAGAAGCCTTGGCAGCCCCCCCAGAGGAAAACATAAGGTCCCAGCATGTTGCATACTGGCATTAAGTAGTAAATAAGTGTAATGCATAATATGCAAGTCAACATTCAAGGCAGTCATGCCAACCTTTGGAACTCTATGAATGTTCTGAGATTGTATCTTCTAATAATTCTAATGAAGAATGCATGCAAGCTGTTCGCACATATGAATGCAGAACTCAGACTCCAATTAACTCTGGATATGGCAGGTAAAAGCCTTGCATCTGATACTCCTAGGTATTAATTTCACATGTGCACATTGGCTATTTAGTGGGAAATGAAGCACCACAGCATTACAATCCCAGAGTTTTGATGATTCTTGGGACTGAAGGCCAAGGTATTACAGACCTGGCTGACAGTCTACCTAGTTCTCCCCCCAATTAAAAAACCCTGCTACCCATTGAGTAGACAAGCTAGGGAACATAAAACAAGGTCAGCATGTGATAATCATGGAGGTAAGTTGATATTATGATGTGCTGCCATGTTATTATGACCTGTGATATAGCATTGTAGTTTTCATAGTGAAAATAAATTTCCCCAACTTAAAAAGGGAAGCTTGCTACCATTTGCACTGTAGGTATGAAAAATTGGATGGCAGAAGGAATGCAGTTTTTCAAGATTGAGAGGATTTTTTTCTTTTTTAAAAAAGGCTTTGCCTTCTAAATGCATACAACAATCTTAGGCAATTTTAAAACATTTCATTTTAACATATTTTTTAAAAAAATAATTTCAAAAAGTCTGGGTTCAGTCGCGCAGTCATATCCGACTCTTCGCAACCCCGTGGACTGCATTACGCCAGTCCCCCCTGTCCTGCACTCCCCTTCAGAGTCCACCCAAGCCCACCTCCATCACACTGACTATGCTATCTATCCACCTCATCCTCTGCCGTCCCTGTCTCCTCTTCCCTTCAATCCTTCCCAGCATCACAGTCTTTTCCAATTAGTCCTCTCTGTGCATTATATGGCCAAAGTACTTGAGCTCCAGCTTCAATATCTGTCCCTAAAAAGTCTGGGTACATGTATGATATGCCAGAATCAGTGTTGTAGAAAAAAGGACATCTATCCACCTTTACTCACCTACATTGCTAAATTCCAGATGCATTTCCTCAGAAGAAGAATGAAGTCTGACATTTTCAGTTCTACTTCCAATTAATGAACTTGGGAAAATAGATCAAGAAAATAGATCAAATAGCTCAGGAAGAGGCAGAGATTAGAAAGAAAGCTGCAGTACCTTGATTTGAAAAATTAGCACCTGGAACACATTTCCAGTTCAACATAGAAGAGGCTTGAACCTATGTTTTGAAAAAGAGAGCTTGCTTTCCACAGGCAGACGCACATTGATGTCAGTCAACCAAGGGCTAGAACATAACTTTTGCAAAGCCCCAATCAGTGGCTTTGATGCTGCCCAACTCGACAGCTCAGTAGTATAAATAAAAACCAAGCAGGAGGCTGGTGAATCTCACCTTGTCAGAGATACCTTGTCTTGGGATTTCAGAAGAATGAGTGGAGTTTCCAGTTAGCTTGCTGGGAATGCCTTGAACTGGGTGTTTATTGGAAATGGAAGAGCAGAGAAGTTGCAGACTTCATGCTTGATTGTTTTCCTGATTGATACTCAAAGGGGGAAAATGCATTAGAGAGAGTCTGTGATTTGAAGGGTGCTGGAATGTCAATACTGTCCCTCTGTTTTTTATTTTTTGTAGACAAAGTCCTGTAAAAGTTTTATGTACCATTGATAGTTCAGACTTTTTGTCTTTCTCAAGCAAATTTTATGAAGCCAGGGTCACCCTTTCTTCCCATAACTAACCTAGTTTAGTGCTTTTTAGAAGCTAAGAAAGTTGAACATTGTGATGGGATGTGCACCTACAACAGGAGTGGGGGAGGATTGGACCAACTCTGAGCTTTCCCAGAAAGAGACCTGGATTAAGAGATTGTGGAGTCTTTGCTGGACAGGGCAGGGAGGAAGGGATTCAGGGAAGCCACATCCAAGAATTCCTCAGGAATTCTTTCTACTCAGAAAGTTCTAGTTTTAGTTTGGCAAGATTCTGTCTAATATGTATAAAGGATTGGACTGGATGGGATCTCACAGTCTCATCTCTGGGCTTGGGCTTGACATCAATGCTGCCAAAGGGTGTGGCTTACCTGAATCTCTTCCTCCCTGCACCATCCAGCTCAGGATTGTGCGGTCTCTTAATCCATGCCTCTTTCTGGGAAAGTTCTGAGTCGGCCAAATCCTCCTCCTCTGCTACTACAGGTGCATATTCCATCACAGACATATTGAGAAGGCTTGGAGAACTGTTCTATCAGAAGGAGATGGAGGGTGGATTGGTGGTAGCACTTTGCGGTGCAAAATTAGATTGAATTCCCTGGCATAGTTAAGATATGAGCATCTCTGCTGAAACAAGCAAGAAATAGATAAAAAACGGGTGAGAACTGACATTGAAAAAATAGAGGTAAACAGACAAGGTGATTAAAGCAGCATTTCATAAATTAAATCCTGACCTCAAACACTCCCCCAGCCTTCTTTCCACTCATAGTGAAAAGCCAATTAGTTTTGAAGAGAAAAAGAACATGTGAAGAATGTTTGTCATTATCCTGGTTTTACTATCTTCCCCAGTAACATGTGTCTGAGTGACAAATTGATCATTTATGAATAAACAGCAAGACATTTTTTCCTCCATCAAGCAACAGTTTTTAATGTCATCTCTTGTGTACAGAAGGGGCACGGTGGTCTAGCGGTTAAGATACTGGGCTTGTCGACCAGAGTGTTGGGGGCTCAAGTTCAAGATCAAAGCTCCACCTCATAATGGGGCGAGCTCCCGTTGCTTGCCCCAGGTCCTGCCAACCTAGCAGTTCGAAAGCGTGTAAAAATGCAAGTAGATAAACAGGCACCATCTAAATTGGTGGGAAGGTAACAGCATTTTATGTGCCTTGGCATATAGTCATCCAGTCACATGACCACAGAAGTGTCTTTGGACAAATGATGGCTCTTCATCTGTGAATTGGAGATAAGCACCGCCCTCTAGAGTCAGACACAACTGGCAGGGGAAATCTTTACCTTTTTTTTAGCTTTGAACAGAGGTCATAAAAGCATGCAGCTAGCAGGGGAGATGGCAAGCTCATGTGGGTGAATCTCTTCTGCATAATTGGAGAGGAACATTTATAGTGCAGCCAGAGCATTCAACCAATCCTTCTAGAAAGTAGCCATCTATTTGTTTATTAAACAAATTTATATGGTCAGCCAGCTCGCACATGATGACTCTAGGCAGTGTACAACAATAAAAAGCCACAATTTAAACCTCTCCCTCCCCCTCCCCATGGCTGTGACAAACATAAACAAGACACCTCCCATATCAACCCAGGGTCCCCAAGCCTGGTATCTTTAGAGCTTTTCAGAAAAGTAACAAGTGGTGGCCAGTCTTATCTCCACAGGAATGGTATTCCACAGGGAGGGAGCTACTACAGAAAAGGCCCTTTTTCTTGGTCACACCAAATGTATTCTGTAATAGATGGGACTCACAACACATCCTGCCTTCCCACTCTGGTGGGGCTGGGTAGATGTAATGGGGGAGAGGTGGTTATTTAAATAACTTGGCTCCAAGCCTTGCTGGGCTTTAAAGATGATAACTTTCACCTTGAACTGCATCCAGAAGCAAATTGGAATGAAGCTCTTAGGAAAGAAATGGCACATGAACAGATTTAAGCTTGTGCAAAACCATGCTGGCCATTGCATTTTGAGCCAACTGAAGCTTTTGGATACTCTTTGCCTAATGCCATTTCCATTCGATATCAAGGCCAGTTGTAGAGTGAATTGGGATGTATTGTTGTTTTGCCTGATTTGGGAATATGTCTTAAAAGATTGCCGACACCAGTGGTGCAGATCTCCTGGCCTTGATAATCTCACTCCTAAAGGGAAGTGTTGCATGCATTCTTCCTCATGATCCATCAATATATATTACAATTATGACAGTTTAATAGGGTCACCTGCAGACATTGTTGACTTTTGTGCTAATAGCACCACAATCATAAAATTTTAAAAGCCACATTATCATCTCCTTCCTCCTAGTATCATTTACCCAGAACATGGTAAGTGTTGTCATTGCACCATTCTAAAGAAATTAGGAGCTGTATTTCTCCTGGATTACTCCTCCACTCCACCACTGCTCAGTAGTTTTCTATAACTCTGTATTTCAGATAAAGTTGCTGACTACTTCTGATCTTGTTGTGGAAAAATTCCCAGGACACAGGTCTAAAAATGACAGTACCTGAAAGATTGCACAATGGATGGCATATGTAATGAAATCTTGGTGGTGATGTTTCTTCTCAGAATAGACATTTGAGAGATGAACCAATGTTTTTTCTTTCTAATTTATAAGAGAGAAAAGTTTTGTTTCAAGTCTCCTATAAAAACTCTGTCTTCTCGTTTTTTCCAAAGTGCACCATGGGAGCAAATTACAAGATTTCACTCATGGCAAATAGAGTCTGGGTTGGATGAGTCTCCAAATGAGCAAGAAAGGGTTGAACGATTGTTATTTCATCTTGGGGAATTGATAAATTACATGCTTCTTCTGAAATTAAATGGATTGTTTGTTGTTTGTTTGTTTTAAAAGCTCAAGAAATTTTCTTTGAATCAAAATGTTTTGCAGCTCCTAAAAGTTTCATAATCTGTCTGCAAGTTGATGACAGAGTTACAAATAAAAAGTGCCATCTACCCAAATTCATGTAGGAGGGAGTACCATATGTAAATGCATGCATGATTTAGAGTTTATGGCTGCCATTTCTTATTTCTTTAATCTTATGATAAATTCTTGTGCTTTGATGACTGTTCAAAATCTTCAGTAGATAATGGAACCTATGATTCAGTAAATAATTTGCAGTAGAATATTTTTGTAGAACTTTGCAGCAGCTGTGAACGTATTTTCTGACATCTGACAGAACAATATCATAAATTGACCATTGGTATGATTCTGCACGGGTAATTCTTATTTTCTTACCAGTTACGGCATGCCTCCATGCCTGTGTCCTCCAGAGATAATATATTAGACAGCATTTTCAGAATATCTTATTTGTCTCTTCTAGCTGAATATTCTGTGAATTATTTACTAACACATTTGGTGAAGCATCAGATTAGAGAAGATTTTGAAAAGCGTCTTAACAACACCCAAGATTCAATGGTCATTTGATAGTTTAGAAACAGGGTGAATGAATGAATGAATGAATGAACGATGGCTTAAAGTCAAGAATTCTTAAGTGCTGAGACAGCCCTACCAGAACAGCTTTTCAAGTGGGCAAGATGTAACTCTGATGACCTCAAGACTCTTTTTCAAAGTTTGATTTGAAAAAGAGTCTTGATTTTCAGAGCTGTAAGTCATAAAACATATTAGCCCGTTTTTCTTATCTAGACCTTGATGCTCTTGGGGATTTTAAACTCTAAATGCTTACTGTCTCTTGCTTACTGTCTTAACAGTAAATTCTGCAGCAAGATACATTTGAATTATTTAATGGTATGAGAAGAAATGTAAAGCCATTAGTGGAGGACAGGTCTTCCAAGAGAGTTCAAGATTTTCTGATCTATCCTTTTAAAAAAAAAATCCTCACCTGCTTTAATGAAAAAAAGATGTTGAGTTAAGAATGTAAATGGCAATGTGAAAAGGTTACTGGAAATGGGTCAAGTGCCTAACTTTCCTATCTTCGATAAGGTTGACATCTTTGTATTTACTGGAATTGAATCAATAGCATAAATTATAACTGAAGGTGAGTGAGGGAAGCAGAAAATTAATGAGAAGAGAAAGTTTGAAATAAACAGGGATTTTATTTAATTGTGTAATGCAGGCAGCCATTACCATGCTCATGCATAGTGGCACTGGTTCCCTGACAGAGAAAAAAGGATTATTTTATGTTACAAGTCTTAAGTTCTCAACTAACACCATTTTCCTAGCAGTTTACATTCATCTCCTGCTCAGAAATTATGTAAAATCAGGACTTCTGGGGAAGGTATGGAAGATGGCTCTGTGAAAGCTGTGCCAATGATCACAGCAAAGATCAAAGAATTGGTGAAATCCACGTAACTTAAAGTTGCCGAGGGTGAGAAACATTGATATATATCATACATAGGATGCGCTCCTAAATGTGGTTAGAGAATGGGATAGATGTTTTAATGAAAGTTGTGAACCTGAGCCTTCACAAGCACAGCATAGAATAGAACTGAAAGTGGATTTTTTTTTTGTAATGCTTGCTTGTCTGCCTTTTGGATTCCAATCTGGGATGATTACACTAATCTCGATAAAATATTTGCTAAGATGGCACCTAGGTAGCTGATTCTGAGTGTTTCAGAATGTAAGATATACACCACAGCTTCTACGCACAGTAGTAGTGTTTACCAGATGTGTGGCCCCCTGGGAATGAGTAATTTCAAGATACATCTTGTTGGATAGATATGCCAAATACGGTGTCCTCCATATGTCTTGCACTACAAGGTATGTAGTCTTGAGACTGGCAGGCACAAAGTGAGGGAAGGCTGACTTATTGAAGGTCCACCTTAGAGAACTATAGAGAGTAAGGAAGATGAACTTGATGGAAATAGGCAGGAAATGGCTCAGGTAGACTTAATTCATTGGACTATAAGAAGGGGAAAAGAAGCAGTCCAATCAGACGTGCAAGTTTCTGTTATAGCCAATTTCAATAACAGTCATTTTAACCTTCCTGCAGAATTGATTTCCTGGTCTGGTCTGCGTAGTGGAGGGACCCAGTTCTGGTTTCATTAAAAGTTTTTCTTCTCATATTTAACATCTGTCATATTTTATATTTAATTGCTGCTATTATTTTACTGAAATTTGTTTTGCACTTGAGATCTCAAAAGTTTTAAATTTAATGATAGTTTTTATTATTGTTTGCTCTTTTTCGGTGACAAGCTGTTTTTCTTGTCAACCAGCAACATTCCATTTGATTTGCTTTTGCATGTGTTGTGTGTATGTGTTTTAACAGAGAAGCAGCATTAAAAGGTTTTAAATAAAATTATATCCAGGGAATTGAATGAAATTCTCTTTGTGATGTATATCTTCAAGAAATATCTTAGCTCGGACTTTGAAGCTTTCAGAGATAAGAAACTAGTTCAGCTTTTAGATTACCTACTCATTGATCAAACAATTTTTTCTGTCTTTTTTAAAAGCACTTGATTTACTCTAAGTGAATTCCTTTTAATTTTGCTTCTAACCCATATTGACTCAGCATGACAGATACAAGGAAACTTGAGAGGATAGCATATCGTTATTTTTTTTATTTTTTGGCTAAATGTATTTAAAGTATCCATTTTAAGAAAGATTGAAATACATCAAAGGTTTTAGCCTTTTCCATCTCTCTAAATCTTCATGCCAAATTAGAACATAGTTATAAATATTGGCTAGAGTGCAAAACCCTCGCCCGATATGTTGACAGCAATTCTGAGGGTTCCAACTGCATTTTGGGGGTTACAAAATATATTTGGAGAGGGAGATATTTAAAGCCTGTTACTGTAAAGAGGTATCATTATACCACTCAGTACTTCCTCACCTTTCTAAATCTGCTGCACCACAGAAATACAAAGTCTTTTTGCAAAAACTAAAAAAAGTTATTTTTCTATATTAATTAAGAACAATTATGGGGAAAAATATTTTCAAGTGAATATGTTTTTTCATGGTAGTCGGAGTATGATACATTTGAATGTGAAAACAGTTCCAAGATTGTTTATATTTTTGAACCACTGATCTATCATGGAGACTGTAGATGAGCGTTAAGATATCAAAACTGCTTATCTGAAAGTCTTAACAATCTTCAAGGACTTGTAAGTCTCTTCCTTCAGCACCATCATAACTTTGAACAGTTGTTGAATGAGTGGTCAGAACCCACTCATTCAACAACTTGTATTGTAAAAATAATATCATTGCATAAACAATATGTCATTTCAATAAATTATCTTTAGTAATTTCATAGATTTTCTTCTTAATAGGAATATTTTGAGAGATGTTTGAATATATTTTAATACATGTGGAAATCCTTGGCTCAACTTAAAGGTCTCTGTTGTGATCAGTAACTTATTCAATTTTGGATAATTTACCCAGGTTTGGGAAGCTTTGTTCTAGGAAAAAAAATGAATACATGCTATGTTCTGAAAATCAGGGTTTCTCAAAAAAAATCACTCAAGTCGAAGTTTCCATGAAAGCAAGATATCAAAAAGTCATAGAGAATTTAGTTTTAATAAATTAACATCTATCTACATAGAGATGGAAAATTTACAGACACAAACACACAGGTACTCTGTGTGTGTAAAGGTAAATGTTTCCCCGACCAGTCGTGGCCAATTGTAGGGAATGGTGCTCATCTCTGTTTCTCAGCTGAAGAGCCAGCATTGTCCAAAGGTGCTTCCGTGGTCATGTGGACAGCATGACTCTATGCCAAGGCGGGTGGATCGCTGTTACCTTCCCACCAGTTAGGTGGTACTTATTTATCAACTTGCACTGGGACAAATTATGGATTGACCAAAGATGCAAGAAAGAGAGTGGGTTTTCTGTTCAGATTATGCAGCAAATGCTTTTGATTTGAGATTATATTATCAAGATATAGGGAGAATTAAAATTCCATAACCTAGAGAACAAGCAGTTCAATGTCCTGCTATTTGCTGTCAGGAATCAGTGGACTGGGAAAGAGAACTATGATCCGTATTCCTCCTCCTCCCAAAATTTATAGATATAAGTTACAGATACAAAATTCGAGAGACTTACATGTATGTCTCTCTGGGTGCGTATGTATGTGTAGAGTGTATATATACATATATACAGTTGCAGTGGCAAAGGAATCAGACTAGAAGCCAGGAGACAGTGAGTTCAA
>JANHZU010004336.1:29532-54586 GCA_032468055.1 Acrochordus granulatus
AACCAGATGGAAAGACTGGAAACAACAAACCTGTTTTGGCTGGAATTTCTTGGCAAGGGGAAGAGCTCTTTATTACAGTAGGGGGGGTGACAGTGGTATATCACTTCTGAAAAACCTTGCTAAGAAAATTTTAACACTTGCCTAGGTGATCAAACATGATTGAACGTAAGAAATATATTTAAAAAAATGCCCACTATCCCCACTGCAATGCTTCATCTTAGCAGGAAATATTTAGCAAATAACTCCATTTTTCTCAGTTGTATGGTGAAAAAAAAGCTGAATAATAACTGATTGGCCATGTTTTTGCAGAAGACTACAAGAATTACCCATCCTGTCTGATTGTGGTATTCTCAACTCAGAAAATATTTCAACCTGCTTTGAGTGTCAGGAATGTAGCTGGAAATAGGTTGGCTTGGTTTTTTTCTGATTTTTGAACATTACTCAGGAAACCCATAATTCAACTCCCACTTTCTAGCATGGGGAAAGCATAAATAATTAAGGTTGCAACGTTTCTATTTTTTACCTGAATATTTCAAGAAAAAAATGCAATATTATATGTGAGAGGAAACATTTTAATTTTCACGTACATTGATTCAAGAATTTTTAAACTTACTCTCAATAAAAGTCTCATTTTTTCATGATATTTCAGTTGCCAAATTTATAATAATGGGCTAAGAATTGTGTTTTTTTAATTCCTGCTAGGTTAATTCCACCTTATATCCCTCTTCTTTCACTGAGTTTAATTCATATGTAGCTGGCATGAAATGACTAAAGCTTGCCTTGGAGAAATAACTGTTGCAAGGCTTTAATTAATGTTTATAAACACTTGATGGTCCTTTGATAATAGATGCTTTACAAGAGCAATGCAGTACCATTGTCAACAGCATCATAAAAATAATATTTACACAGTCTTGGTCACTCAACGTGCTCCATGCTAATGTTAGATTAGAAGTCAGCTTTTATTAAACGATAAAATTTTTAGAGGAAAATATAAAGAAACTCTGAATCTAATTTTTCTGCTAGTTTGTGATGGAAAGTTACTAATTTTCACAGCTTTCAATGTACTTGATATATGTAATGGGAGGCAGATCAGGAGTTATAATAAAGAAAATGGGAGAGTGGATGATTAAAGTAGATGAGAGAACAGGGCATTAGAGATTAGGTCATTGTGGGATGGATAAGGGTGGATTCTGTCCAGATTCAGTAAATCTTAATTCAAGCTTTGGGGCTGAGAAGAGGAGTTCAAGTGTCACTTACTGACATTCTGTCATTCTGAATGCAATACTTGGGTTATAAAATAAAGACATTTGCAGCCATCCTGAAAATTGTTGGGCTGATTGCTGGGCCTGAAATGTGTCAGATCTGATTTAATAAAATCCAGTTTCTATAACAGGTATCATATTTCTAAGAATATTGTAGACAATAGGATTGGTGGTAATATCACACAGCTCTCTCCTTCAGTTGTGACACTTGGAAGAATGTCACATTCTTAAGATGTGCTAGCAAAACATGAAGCAAGAGGGTTTGTATGTGTGTGTACGTATGTGTGCATTGGAGAGAAGAATGGAGTGAAATAATTTGTGGGCAGATGTTGTTAAAAATAACAGCAATTTGTGTTCCTTTATTGTAGGTTCCATAACACTCCTATTCATTTATCTACCTTTACCAACACAAAAACTAATGGGTCTGATAGCTAAAATATAGGATGTTATTATCATATTTTCTTCCTAATAACTCAGTCCTTGGAATTTCATGAAGCATAGCATTGGGATCCAGAGAGAAAAAAGGAGAGGTGTGGAACTAAAAAAATAAATATTGCTGTGCTGAGTTCAACTTCTCATACATCTACGTGTACATGTACAATCCCTGTATATTTTGGGGGAGTAAGAAAAAGGTAGTAAAAATTGCAAAATTTTTACAAAGTTCCTTAAAGAGGCAACTGGACATTAATTAATTAATAACTTATGATATCATTAATTAAATACTGATTAATTAAAATTAAATAATAATGCTCCATTGCCTTTTTAAGGAACTTTGCAAATTTTTTGCAATTTTTACTATTAATCATGATCTGGATTTATGAGAACATTCATAGATATAAGAAAAAGGTCTTTCATTGCCTGTTTCTGGGATATTTTTCTTTTTTACTTCTCAGTCTAGCCTACAATTCTCACTTTGCCACTTCATTAGTTAGGTCTGTTCCTGTTCAGTTTTTTTCCAAGATCAACCAATATAATTCTGAAAACAGACACACTCCTTGAATAAGGGGAAGGTTCCAACTAATTAATAACTATTCTTAAGAGAAAAAGAGAAGCTTTATCCTACCTTTTGATGGGACCATGCTTCTTGTTTGCAAGAACCTGGGGAACTCCTGCAATTATTTGCAAAATTGTTCTCAAGGATCTGCTACAGGAAGAGGGATAAAAGAAGAGAGGGATAGATCAGCAAATAAAAATAATACATAAGGCCAGCATGAGGAAAGAAAAAAGAGAAAAACACATTGAGGAGACAGTAGATGTGGAGCAATTTTCCTTTTGAAAAATTGCATATTTCAATACTTTTCATTCATGTAAAAGTGGGCAAATGAGAACATTAAAAAAACCCACAAGGTCAGATGATTTTCAAGGATGAGTTCTTGAACTGTTACTTCTTCCATCATGAGCATGTTCTCCTTTTCAGTGATAGGATTGCATGAAACTTTGAAGGAATGTATCAAAAGTTGCACCTTGCTTCTGAAACTGAGGTGGTTTCGTTGGGAGGGCATCTCATCCGTTACCTGCAAAGCTTCCACTTGGTTGTGTTGAAAAAAACAGTTCTAAAAAAATGGATTTTCAGGTATTCCGATGTCTGTATTGTCTTAACTCCTTGTTCTTCTTCCATCACGAACATCTGTTCCTTATTCTTGGATTAATCAGAGGAGCATTCTTTACTGTTACTCTATATTGGCAGTGACCTGATGTGACAATTATATTGTACATGTGGCCACATGGAGAGGCTATAAAGGACAAATAAAAGCACTGGGCATGAAGACAGTTCTTCTTGAGTGGATACCTTCCACCAATGAAAGGTTTGTGAATGAATCTATGATATTTCATTAAGTAGTCTTAGTTTTAAATAAATGATGGCAGATGCAGAAATCAAAGAAAACCAGATGAAATGTAGCACTGAAGAACAGTGCAAATGAGCATACAATCATGAATATGTAAACATAATTTCAATTCTCACTATATGCTTAGATTTTAGGTTTATTATATTCATTTTAAGCGTCCATTGTCCTGAGATCATTTCTCAGGATGATGGCATGTTATTTAAATTTCCTATGGAGCATTGAACAATGGAAATAATCAATCCTAGTTTTTTAATTGCAGTATTCCATCTGTTTTATTTGGTTTGATTCTACTCATTGTCCAGAATTGCTTGGAATCCATCCCATAAAGTCAAACAGTGTCATTCTGAGACAGCTCTTTGTGCTATTATAGAAATAACTGCTAACTGCTCTGGATGTGTGAAAGTGTCAATGCTTGCTTAGTGGATTAGGTACAGTGGTGAAGGATTAGAAAGAGACTTTTTAGCTTTGCAAGGGTAATACAAAATGCTTACATCAGGCTTTAAGCAAATGACATCTCAACACATGCCTTCACTTTCTACTCTGGATACTCATGCGTTTTATAAAACTGGTAACATTACCAATAAAATGGCACAGTTGTATTTCAGTGGATCGACTCCAGGGCATCTTTTCTTTACTCCTAAGAGCTGAGTGACTCTTCATATCATGCTTGAGTTACCAGAAGATTTCGTCACATGTTTTTGTGTAATCTCGCAAGTTCTATAGAGTTCTTAACATTACTTGTTATTTTCTAAATGTTGTCCAATTCTTGATAAAATTAAAATTTAAAAAAAATCGGTCTACTTCATGGTCATGTTTTCTGCTTATCAACATACTGCTTGGTTTTGAACTTTGAGACAACTGATCCAATGAAACATATCAAAACCTATTGGGTTTTGGCCATTGGGCCATCTAACCAAGATGTAATGTGCAGTTTTGCCAAATTAAAGCTTCTCATTGGATTATTTCCCAAGCTTCTGATTACTGTCTTTTGATTTGTTATACAGTGGTTTTGCTCTCTCGGAAGGGTGAGGAGTATTTGTGCCATACATTTCAGCTTTATTGAGCCCACAAAGACATGGAGACTCATTCACCAGAGAGTCAACATAGAGAACTGAAACTGATTACGTTTGCCACCTTCTGGAGGAGGACACTAGTTAAGTGACCTAGAGAGTAATATGAATACAAGAAATACCAGATAATGCAAAATATTCATTAAAATTTTTGTAGGTAGCTTAGGAAGACTGTGATTGAAGCCTTGAATGTAGTAAACTGATTACTTATACTGCTATCACCATCCCTACACACACAAAAAAAAAACTGAAGAAGGGAAGGCATCAATATGCATAACATTCACATTTGCTTATTTGTGTAAGGATGCAGATTTAGAAATAGTGATTGTAATTCAAATAGAAACACAATTCATCCAATCACGGGGAGAATTGTGATGAGCTTCTGATGTATATGCCAGTTTCTCAGTGAACTGTCCAGGTGCAAATTATTGATGGAAAATCTCTTCCTTGTTGCTATCTTAAGATGCTTTGTCTTGGAATCAGGCTTGGCTTTGAGTAGATGATGCCTAAAATAGATGTCCATCCTCTGATAATTGTTCAGAAATAGGAATGTCCTCTGTAAATTGGGGTATATTGTTGTCATAGTCACAAGAAAAACTGCAGAAGAGAAATGACAGCTTTCCCACCAGCTGCCCATCTCAATGGCCTGTGACTTTCAACTGCCTTTTGTTTTCTCAATAAAGCACGAACAGAAATAAAATTAGCATAAGCTGTTTTTAAGCACATTATTTTGTTTACTTATGCTTATGTCAAGATCAGTCAGGAGGGTGCCAAATCACATTTCCAAGTTCTAAAATTGTAGTTGCGACAGGGAAAAGTTTTTAAGGGACAGAGAATCCAGTTATGATGCCAAGATATATTGAATTCCAATCAAAAGAACAAATCTCTCCTCAGTCGGTAGAGGGGACTTGAAGTTATGTGTCTCCATCTTTGAGTTTATGTATCCAAAAAAGGTAAAGGTGTCACCTGCCGGTCATGTCTGACTCTAGGGGATGGTACTTATCTCCATTTCCTAGCCAAAGAGCCAGCGTTGTCCAAAGATGCTTCCGTGGTCATGTGGCCGGCATGACTATATGCCAAGGCACACAGAACACTGTTACCTTCCCACCAATCTAGGTGGTTCCTATTTATCTACTTGCATTTTTACATGTTTTTGAACTGCCAGGTTGGCAGGAGCTGGGGTGAATAACAGAGGCTCACCCCATTATGCAGTGCCTGATCGCGAACAGCCAAGCTCCCAACTTTCCAGCCAACAAGCCCAGCATTTTAGCAGCTCAGCCACCACACTCCTTATATATCCAAGGTTTCTCCATATTCTTCAGGATGTATCTGCCAGTGGATCATCCATCCATCCATCCAATTTATATAGCTGCCTATCTCCCCCAAAGGGGAGTTTGGGGGATCATCCCAAGGATTTGTCATTCTTCATGTTTTATGAACTTCAAACTCTAGGATTTCTAGATATCCATATATTTAGAAAATGGCATGTAGACAAGGAATGCAATGTATGCATTGTAGAAATTGTAGAACAATTCTTAGGGAGAGCGTCTGTATGAATATAACTCTGTATAAGCAGACATACATACAGATCAACCTGGCTTGTTTATATTTAAGAGCAGGAATCACAAAAGGCCAATTAAAAGCATACATGCATGCACATCAGGATATTTCCTCTCTAGGTAACTCACACTACAAAGAAAAAAAGAAATTACTAAACCAAATATATTAAGGGCAGGAAACAATACAAAGGAAAGAAGCATAGCTAACACTAGTTGACACTAACACTATTCACTATACCAATGCATAATGTTCTGCCCTTGCAAACCCTCCTTGTATTGATCACATTCATACTTCACACATTGGTTTTGAATCTTTACTCTTGTCACTTCTCTCTTGTTCAGGACTTCATCAGTGCCATCCGTCCATTTTCTGTTTCTTCCCTTTCATCTTGACCCATTCAACTTCATCCTTTGTTTTGCAATTTGATCCTTATTCAGTCTCTGTGACCACATCACTTCAGTGTACTTTTTTGTATTCCTCACTTACTTTCAGGTTCAACTCGTATTCACTCAGCACCCATTCGTTCTTGATCCCATGTCTTCAGGTTTCACAGCACACACTCCTTAAAACATCCATTCCCTCTATATTCAATTTACATTTTATATTTTTCCTGACATACCCAATTCTTGCTTCCATTTAACAAAGTGGACAAAAACTTGTTCTTTTCCACAGCCATTTTTTGCTGCTTTTCCCCCCGTGGACATAAATATTTACAGCATGTCAGTTCTAGTCTTTGACATATCACTATCATTTCCATACAGGCCTCTGAAATATTCCTTCCAGCGTTCCCTCACTTGAGTATCATTCCAAATCACTTTGTCACTTTTTAACTCCATCTGTTTTGCTGGAAACTCTTATTTAGTTTGCTTTACCCAGTTTCAAAACATTTTTATTTCTTTCTGTCAAAGCCATAAAACCATTCAGCAGTTTCTTGCTCAACTTTGGATGAAAGTTAAATAATCTTATTATGTACCAGCATCATTCTAAATGGCAATTAATATTAAAATATTTTTCTTTTAATACTTAAAGCTTTTTAAATAATAGAACTTTGATAATTTTAATCATATTGTATAAACATTGCTACACTGAAATCATGATGTATTGAGGTTGATAACATTACAATAAAAGGGAAAAAAGAAACATTCAGCAGTTCCTCTTTCTCTTTTAATTATAATTTTAAAACATAGCCATTTAAAAATACCTTCCTTCCAACTTAGTGTTGCTAATTTTGAATTCTAGGATAATCAAAGGATTTAAATATTTTAATAAATCCTTTGATTATTTTAAAATTCAAAATTATGGGCAACCTATGCGAAATGTCTTGAGATTTCTTTCCATTAAATTCAAACGAATTAATCAAACAATTAAGTTCTCTTTACAAGGTGGTCGGTCTGAGCAGCTCTGTATCTTCCAATCTTACTTTTTTAGGACTATATCTAAGAGTGTTTTCCAACCTTGACCATTGCTGGCTGGGATATTTTAGGATTTGAAGTCCACACATCTTACAATGACTAAGGTTAGGAAACACTGGTCTAAGAGTGATAAAAAACATCTAAGTAAGAAAACTAGATTTCACAAAACATGTTCCCTAAAGGCTGTAGGTTATAAAAACCAATGGCAAGCCCTGGATTTGTTGCTTTGTGTGAAAACTACTTGTCAAACACAATGTGCTTAAATTGGGCTGAAGGTATTGTTTTCGTTGCTTTAATTTAATGAAGGAAAAATGGGTTGTTATCTCTCCTTGTTCCTCCTCAACAGTAACAATTCAGTTCCTGGAACTGCAAGCTGAGGATGTAAACTCAGAAGGAAGACAGTGAGAACAAGGAAAGATGGAGGGCAATCCTCCTCTGTGACAAAGATGTCTGAGATGCAGTTTTGATGAAAAGCAGCCAGGACTGAATTTGCTATCAAGCCTAATGTAGCATGAGCAATTTTTGTCAGAAAGGATCACATGTGCAGCTCCTGTGAGATAGGAAGGGCACTCGATAGGTATTTCCTACATCCATGCTCTGTACAGGAACAAACACACCCTCACATTCACACATAAGCAGTTGCTACATATAGACATATATTTTCAAAGTGATTACTTCTCTTGAACTAGTGTTGACTCTTTCAAGTCAAAGAGTCTGAGCAGATAAGATTTATAAATATATTTGGGTAAGATGTAGTTTTAGCCTGGGAGAAATTGCAGTTATCTAGGTTTCCAAACAAACCATCTGTTTGGCTGAAACCTTATAGAAAAGAAGAATAATTTCATAGAATTGCATCTCTGCCATTTGAAGGTTAGTGGTCCATATGAAAATGGCTCTTTGAGAGACGAGAACAACCTGTGGTCTTTTGATGAAGCTGAACTAAAGTTCCCAGTGCTGCAGTCACCTTAGAGTTTATCTATTTACTTGCAAAGCAAAGCAAGCAAAGTCAAGCCAAACCAAACCAAACCAGCATTTCTGTTACAACTCCCTCACTGGATATATCACCAACATTTCTCACCATTAGATGAAATTCAGTAATATGTGTGCCCAAGAACACAAAAGCTCCTCCATATCTGTCTAATGAGACATCAGTCCCTGTTTTTTTTAAATATCAATCTAGTGTGTAACGCTATTGTTCCTTTCGATGATATGATGGACACCTTGGAAATAATAGCAGCGCCACATATAATAACAAACAACCCAGATGGTATTGAAATAGAATATTGGATCTGCATTATTCTCAGACAGGAGATTGGTTTGTTTGTTTTTAAAAAAGTGATTTTCTTTTGTAGATTTGTTTTAAGAGCCTCTCAGCAAATTACTTTCCTGGTATCTTAGCACATGGAATTTGAAATTCTCATTTTCATAGTGACTTCTTGTTAGATTTGATTGTTTTCTTTTTGCACTGAGTTGGAATGTTTAAAGGGGTCTTTTAAAAAGAATGTATTCAAAAGATTGATTGTTCAGCAAATGTATATTATCTTAATCTCACTTAGGTGAGCATTGCTGCCACTAATGTAGATGGGCATAATTTAGCACAAACTTCCTCAGCTTAATATTGTCCAGAGACTTCAACTATTATGATTTCAAACTTAAGAGGACAAAGTCCTAATGCTTTTAGAAAAAAAATCTTGATTTCTCTACAAGAAGAACCGCAATGACATACTATCCCTCTGCAAGTTTGTTGATTGAACTACAGATTTCTCTGTCTCTCTGTGTAAGACATACATGATACATTCCAGCCTGTTGAATTTTATATATAATATTTTCCAATATTGACTTGTGTGTACAATACGTTCCTGAGACAGACTGATGCACTGCCATTTTTAGAGACTATCTTGGAGTAATTCAAGCAACTTGGAATTTTGTATGTATATGAAATTCTAAATATTAGTTTAGCACCACCAAAAACACACACATACATTCTCACTCTCTCTAAATACTGGTAGTTCTCTTAAGTTGGTTATTTCTACAAATATTTCTTCCCAAAAATGGATTTCATTAAAATATTAATGGAAAATAATCATGAAGAGGAAGCAAAAACACAGCTGATGCCAGTTTGTTTTAAAAGAGTGAACAAGTATTCATTGACTTGTTTTCTTAAAACAAAACAAAATAACATTATTCAGCCGTATCCAAGTGGGCAGAGGGGCAAAACAACCAACATCTTTTCTGAGTTAAATGGCAGCAATTAATCTGGATAAACTTTTGCAAAGTGAGATGTGTTAGAAGAGAGAGAGATGTCAGAGCTTGTTTGCTATATCCAAATCAGGGCCTTTCCCACCCTCACCCCCAGGCAGGGCACAATGTTGTGTGACATCCCAGAAGCCTACCGACTCAAATTTCATCCCTGTGGGAATAAAGTATCCCTTAAGTCAGGCTCCACTGTCAGTGTCTTCATAAACACATCATTGTTTTCTTGCAACAGTGTATAAATGTTTCACAGTTGTCCCAGTTTTGTCACAGTTGTACAGTTTTTGTGTAAATTTTGATAGTGTTTAAGTTCACAAACAGAGTGGAAGTGTGGTGTGATTTGTAAAAATAATGACTTTGAAATGTAGAAATGGCTCTATTCATGTTGCCATTTCTTCCTTTGAATGTTCACTGATTATAGCTTTCTTCAACCTCCCCTGTCTGTTATTTCACTCAAGGTCCTTTGGAGGGGACCAGTTGAATGAATGAATGAGTGGATGGAGGGATGGATGGATTCTCCCAGGTATAGGGAACTTCCAGAACAAGATCAACTTGTTAGTGTGAAAAGGTGCTGTCAGATTCTTTCTGATTTTCAGGCATATGACCATTGATGAGTAAGATGAATTGAGGATATTGCTCGTTGCTCAGTCGGCCAGATGTTTAGACTGGATTTGGCTTTTTTATCCACTCATCTAATCCTTCCCAAGGATCTGGGATAGGCAGATGTTGTTCTTTGATGATGTTAAAGGTATAAAAAGCTGTTAGGATTATTCTTATTATATTGAACAGTTGATTAAAGATTATAGAACAAATACAAAACGGCAACTGGACAAATTGATTGGTTCATGAAAGTCAGAATCCTCTACAAGCTTACCACATCCATAAATTGTAATGTTTCTCTGCTAGTATTCCTGCTATTGTTTGTATGTGTGTACATATCTGTGTGAGTATCTGTATGAATGTGTCTGTGTGTGTGCGTGTGTGTGTGTGTGAGAGAGAGAGAGAGAGAGCAGCAGCAGCTATAAAAATGAATCGCACCTGTAGTCTCTTTGGAATGGACAATGGAGAAAAGGGAAAAGCAATTGACCGCATTGTTACACAGGGCCTTGTAAATGAAGGAGACCATTTAGCTTTTTTTAAGACAACTTGGCCCCTCTTTCTTTTCCCTTTGCTCTTCTTTCATTGCAGCTCCTGCTGCTACATGGTTTTTACAGGGTCATAAACATCCTGACAAGAGTCATAAAAACCTCCAATGGCATCAAACATTACTGTGGATTATATTTTAAGGGTCTCTAAGTTTTCATTTTCCTCCTTTTACAGGGACTCATAAAAAGCTCAGCAAGGCATGAGCTCTGATTGGCTTGTCAGTGTGAAGGTAGTTAAAATTATAGCCACAAATTGTTCCAGTCCAGAGCTACCCAGGTATTTGGCATGAAATAGGAAGGAAGGTGATGCTCCATTGCTGAGGTGTCCCCATGTACTCTGGTTTGCCAACAAGTGCAGGGTGGAATTCTCTTGAGCAAGTGAAGTGTTAGTAGAAAAGTAGGTCTAGAAGCAGAAGCTCAATTCCAGACTGAGCTCAATCCCAAAGGAAAGCTGTTAAGGTTATTTTTAACCTGACAGAATAGGAGACCCATCATTTAGTGACAGCGCACCTGTTTTGCATCTAGAACGTCTTAGACCAAATCTCTAGCACTTTTTGTCAAACATTTCTCACATCTAATGAATGGGAGGGTCGAAATAAATCTGTGCAGAGTTGTGTCGAGAAGAAAAGGAGAAATATTTAGATCAAAATGGCCAATATTAACATTCTGTAGTGCTCTAGCCTGGTTCCAAGGCATGAATCACCTGACCTACTCATGGTTATCTTGGTAATCTTAACTGTATTGACATGCTATATTAGCAAGGCATTTCCATAAAGTACAAAGCCATTGCCTGGGAAGATGAATATGAATGTCCTTGCAGGGAAACATTCTTAGACAGAGAACAGAAACATTTTCCTTATCCAAAATGTGCACAAGATTTAGATTTTCTTCTGTTTCCTAATGGAAAGGGGGAGGGAGGTTTCTGGTAATCATGTTCTGCAAGCCCGGTCCAAGGTGATTTAGGTCTTGGATAAAGATGATTTAGGCTAGATAAACCATGGATTCATATGGGTAGACTCCACCTGAACGCCTAAGGTCATGACATATTTGGAAAATCAGACAAGTCACTAACAATTCAAATTCATATAGGCTTGATAGATTTTTTAAAAGAGGAAAAAAATGATGAAGGAAATGTTGGAAGATTTTTTTCCAGCTGGTGATTAATGTTCTTTGCTTAATAAAAACATTACTCATGAGATGATAACAAGGAACTCTGATATGGCAGCCACACCAGGTCAGCATAAGCAGAGATCTACAGTAGTACACACATTTCATTAAAAGTTGATTTGTTTAACCATGATTTGTTCATGAAATGCATATTATGGTTAATAAATGAATTGTAGCACATAATAATATAGCATATGAATTAACATAATTAATATTAGGTATATAATATATAGTTAACATATTAATAAGATTAGCATGAAAGAGGGGAACTTTTTTTGGGGAGGAGCTTGTGGAAAGATATCTATACAGAGTTAGGTCGGGTATGTTACATGAGAGGTTTGTTTTCTTTTTTTCCCTTTTTCCTTTCCTTTGTATATATTGTTCTATTTGTTGTGTGTTGTTTTATCATGTATTTTATGTTTTGTTATATGGTTTGTTTTTGTATGTTGTTGAAAATTAATAACAATTTAAATTTAAAAAATCCATGATTTGTTCATAAAACTATATATAGGCTGACCTAAAGATAAACTGGAAAGACAGTAAAGCCTGACTTAACACATTTCCATGTTGGGATATACAACACACACTGAGTTTAAACAGTGCACACTCATATGTGAATCCAGCCAATACTGGACTAGGTTAGAACCCTGCAGGGTCAAAAAACACCTAATTGTTCTCATTTAGTTTGATGAAAGACTATTTGCTTAAGAGAAATACCCATCCAGGAGGTCTACAAGGGGGCCAAAGAAATTAAGATGGTGGCCACAGTAGTGTGATAGAAGTCTTCTCTATCTTTTATATGCATCTCACATAAAAGCCCAAAAACAAATGGCCTTTTGATCATACCATTGTGGCTATCATGTTGGGGTTTTTTTGTTCATATCGTACAGACACTCCTACTTCCCTTTTTTCTTGCTTTGTTTTTGGCTGTGTTCCTACAACATACTTGTGAATTATTGTCTGAACTGACACAGTCAACTAATCAAATAGATTAAGATTCCCTAATAGACTAAGCCACAAAAAAACCCCCAGAAACTAGCTAATTTAAGCATGCAAAACAAATGATCTTGGGAAGGTGTGTTGCACAAACTCAGCCGCTAAATTTCAGTAAAAATATATGCCCAATGTCCTTGTCTTTTCTTTTTCTTTTCTGTCTTGCGCCTTTTAAATTATCAGCTCAAAAGCAGGAGAAGCACTAGGATTGATATCCTTGTCTTTCTGATTCTAGGATGTGGAGTGGCACACACAAATCTTGAATCCTGGATTCTCTTTTCAAAGCCAGAGCTTAACCTTACGATGCAAAGCAATAAATTATCCTTGTGCATGCGCAGAATGCTTCATCATCAGGAAGCAGAACCTTCTCTGGTAGAGCTACAGCTTGAACAGAGAACTAAGTCAGAGAGATACCTTCTGACTTTATTTCATTTCCTTTGGCCCGTTCATTTTCTGTGTTCATTCAATGGAGGCTGTTCTCTTAATCAGACCATCAATCCATTTTGTCCAATATTGTCAAAATGACAATATTGAACTGGTTGAGTTTCAGACAGGAGTTTTTGTCTCAGTCATATCTGCAGATGGCAGCGATTAAATCTCGAATAGGACTATCCAAGGATTTGAATCCAAAGAGAGATGCTTTTGAACCCCGGGAGAAATCCATGTAGTTCCATCTGCAACTCCTTAAAGAAAAGGAGCAATTGCACTGCAGTTGTTGAAAGCAGCCACCCCATCTTAGGAAGAGGCATACAATCGCAGACAGGCGCATTGTGACAAGTACACACTCAGAATCTCCGTTGTTTGTTTGAATTTGAAATGCTGCATAGTACCATCAGAGAACTTTTTCAATGTAAAACACATTGTATACCAATGAGCTATGGCCATTTGTCCCATAATAAGTGAGTCATAAGTGACTGTCCTGCAGGAAATCGCCCCTGATTGTTCATTGGAAGGACAGATGTTGAAGATATTGAAACACTTTGGCCACCTAATGCAAAGAGAGGACTCATCGGAGAAGACCGTGATGCTGGGAAAGATTGAAGGCAAAAGGAGAAGGGATGGCAGAGGATGAGATGATTAGATAGCATCATTGACACAATGGACATGAATTTGAGCAGACTCTGGAGGTCAGTGGAGGATAGCAAGTCTGGCATGCTATGGTCACGAAAAGTCAGACACGATTTAGCGGCTAAACAAAAAGTGAGTCAAACTGCAGTGGATTTGATTTTGCATTGAATTTAGACATGCTCGTTTCGCTCATGACTGAATTAGCTGGCCATACAGAAAGAGGTCTAGAATAAAACTTCATATCCCTGGCAAGTGAAGTGTCTGGCCTAGCAACATAGATAAAACTCAAATAAGAGATTGCTGTTTCCATTTACAGAGATAGATCCCCTCCCACTTTGCTGTCTGGTTTTCTTTTTCACCAGAAGGTCCTAAGCTATTTTCAAAAAACAAATACCTGAATTGTGTATGCATTTTTCAGTTCTGTATCCTTAAGGGCTTGCTAACTTTATGATTTCCATATGATTTCTATCATATCGTGTTCTTGTTTCTTCTCCTACTTTAAATATTACACAGATTTTCTCTTTCCAAAAAGCATTTTCTAAAAGCTTTTTAGGAAGGAGTGGGGGGGGAGAGACAGACAGACAGTAAACATTAATAAAACAGCCAAAGTGAGAAGAAAACAGAAATTTAAATGTTCTGCTTTTATTATGGCAAAACATATCCGTTGACTGTCTGTCGTGATGAAGTCTATCTAGAAAGATTTATGTTGCAAAGAACACATAATGACAGCAGAGTCTTCATTTACATAGGCAATAAATGAGAAGATGAGAACCATTTTGTCTGCAAACCATCAGGTCTGATAAGACTGCTAGTCAATTTAACTGAAAAGTTGATTTTTCCATGAAGGCAATTTTCCCATAACGTTGGTACTACGAATTTAAACCAAATGGGAGTATAGGTTTCCATTGTCAGGCAATTTCCAGGAGTTGAGCTGGAATAATAAATGACAGTATTAAATCTTCATGCAATATATATTTGAGATAGTCAGGAGACAAATCTGGCAAGGACCATCTTGGATCTGGACTGATAGGATGCCTTGAATTTCTGATCACCTCCAGATGAACAGTAAAATGATCCTTGGGTATTACAGCCTTGCCAAAGCACATGAGAAGGATTTTATGGCATATTTAAATGGGGCAATGTGCCCAACAGTTCAGTTGCTGTGGTGTCCTTGCTGTGGTACTCTCTGAACTTGGTTGTTTTCTTGCAAACAATTCATTACCTAGGTAGGTAACATCACCAGTGCTTGAACGGAATGGGTTTCTAGCACTGATGATATTACCTAGTTGCTTTATGAAGCATCTGCAATAAAAGAACCAAGCTCAGCACCAGGGGCCCCACAGTTCAACCCTGAGCTACAGGTAAGTTCCATTAGTTCAGTTATTATGAAACGGTCTCTGCAATTTTAGAACTACATGGTCTCTGTAATGAATATATGCAACCAGGAGATCAAGATTTAAGTTTTTGGCTTTTCTAGATCTGTTTCCCTTAAAACAATTTGATAAAATAGTTGGGCCTTGGATAGTTTAATGTTACGTGATAGAATGTGCACCTGTAGGAGAGGGGCGGAGAGTTTGGGCAACAGAGAGCTTTTCCAGAGATCCCAATTAAGAGACTGTGCAGTCCCAAGCAGGATGTGAGGAAGGAGGAAGAGGTTCAGGGTAGCCACGTCCTAGAATCTGTCAGGATAGATCTAGTAGGTAAGAAGGTTATAGCTTTAGCATGGTGCATCAGGATAAGCAAATAAAGGATTGGACTCAATTGGATCTCACTGTCTTGTCTCTGAGCTTTTTCTCTTCCGGAAAAGTTAGAATAGAACCCATGGAAAGGTGCTAACCAGCATTGTTTTCCATTTCAACTCATTTCTCTGGGCATGGCCTGAGTCAAAAGTTGCACGACTTTAGGAAATCTGTTTAGTTCCTTAGATCCAGGGTTCACAGGAAGGCAAATATGTATGAATTGGTCTTGAGGAACAACGTAAGGACGAGAGAGAGAAGTGAAACCCACCTGACTGCTCTGCGGTGCTATCAGAAGTCAGCTGCACGAGCTTTGTTACACAATTCCCATTGTCACAGCTCCCATGCAATTGTGGCGATTGATGGCAGCCGCCTGGGTCGCATGCAGCAATTGTTTTCTTCTGAAAGAATCTGTTTGAGAGCAAATTGTATTGTAGCAGCGGGAACATCAGTGAGAATATAGGAGAGATCACTGCGGTTCAAATCTTGTGAAAGCTCTGGGTTCTGTGAATTTTCACTTACCAGTGACTGGCGATGGATGAAATGTGAACACATTTAGCACTCTGGGAGGGGGCCTTGTCAGTCTCTGAACTCCTTACCGAGGAGGGAATCCTAGGACTGCAGGGACAGAGGAGCCACGTAGAGAAATACCTTATTGCTTTTGAGCTAAGTCCCCAGGATGGGGATAAGGGAACAAGAGGCATCGTGTATCCTAGGGTGCCCTTTCCAATGCCCCCAGTTACATACAATTCGTGGCATCTGAGATATCGATGTCTATACATTCATTCAAACTGTTGTCTAGGGGGATTCATTCATTCTTCTCCCCAAATACGATTCCAATTCAACTACAGTAATCAGGATTGGTGGTCAATACAGGTAGTTCTCAACTTATGATCACAACTGGGACCAGAATTTCCATTTCTAAGCAAGGCAGTTATTAAGCGAGTCCCACCGGACATTACTCCCTTTTTTGCTAGTGAATTACTGCAGCTGTTATGGGGTTGTTAAGCAAATTTGGCTTCCCCCGTTGACTTTGTTTGTTGGAAGCCAGATAGGAAGGTCGCAAATGGTGATCACATGACCTCCAGGATTCTGTAGTCGTCGCAAATGCATGTCAGTTGCCAAGTGCCTGAATTTTGATCACATGACCACAGGGATGCTGTGACAGTGATAAGTGTGAGGAGCCATCGTAAGCCATTTTTTTTCAGTGCCATTGTAACTTTGAACAGTCGCTAAGCAAATGGTTGTAAGCCAAGGACTACCTATGACAAATAAATACAATAAATATTTGCCCCAATAAGATTTTAAGAATAGTGAAACAATATCCATTGAAGAATGCATATTATTAATTGTGTACATAATAAATGTGCCCACGCTAATAAGTCTAGTAGTTACTTCCAAAATAGTCAACAGGTAAGACTGTCCCACGGTCTCCCACAAGAGACAAGCATCTTTTTCTTTAAACCAAAAAAATACAAAAAAAAAAGTACAGAATGTAATTACCTGTAGAATGGCCACTCTACACTATACTTTCTCATTTGGAAGTAGAATCTTTATGGCATTATTTCAGGGAATAAGGGGAATTTGAAAAATCCCCCTTATTCCCTGAAGAATTTAAAGGAAGAGAGGCTACCGATGATTTTGCAAATATCTGGATTCCCTTTCACTTTTACATAAAAACTATTTTACTTGACCCTTAAAGAAAATCAGAGACATAGTCAGCTACCCTATAGTTGGGCAGTCACCTGATGCTAATTTTGACTGCTGAGTTATGTTTAAATCAGTTGATCAAGGTGAAAAAATGAAAAGGTCTGGCGGAAAGAAACAGGACATCCCTAAAGAATGGCTAGCAATGTTTTATATGCCTAACTGCAGAATTAAACCCAGGAGAAATAAGGCCAATTTTTCAAAGAGAGAAGTGGATTTTGGTGGCAACAACTCACTTTCATCTCTCTCTTTGCTTTCAAAGTTGAAGAGGCCTCCTTCCATGGAAACAGCTGGCTGTCTTCTGAAGGAGGAGGCCTTGTTTAATTTAGTAAATATTAAGATTTGTATTTGCTGAACCAATGTTCATGAATCATCTCACGCTCCAGGACATAAACTCAACCTGCAAGGGGGCAGGAGTAATTCTGCTGGCAATTTTTTTTGGGGGGGGGCGCAAATGTCTTTCTGTTATTTATAATGCTATGCAACATATAGGGCTATCTGTTTTCCTGTCCTGAAAAAGCTCCTTGTAAAGAATTGTAAGCCTCCCAGAGTCATTAACTGAGAAACTGAATGAATGAGTGAATGAATGAATGAATGAATGGGAAATGTTGAGAAAGTCAAGCCGAAAATCTCCACCTTTTTACTTTGAGTCCACGCTTAGCAGTTTATAAGTTTGTGACTAGAATCAACTCTTTAAGAGTAGCTACAGTGATAATTATTGCTATAGTTACAATCAAACTTTATAGCTATAGTTACAATCAAAAGCAAAGTTTATTTAAAGCAAAACAAGTCTCTCCCATCCTTATCTGTCAAAATCAAATCATTATCAAATCTTTCAATGGGTGGATATTCCTAAAGAGGATAAAGTTTTTTCATTCTGACCCAAGAAACCTGCATTTTGAGAAATACATGAGCCAACTATTTATTGCCCCTGAAGGAATCTTCATGGATGATGGATGAAAAGATCAGGTTAGAAAGCAACATGGAGAGTTCTGGTCCCATCTTACACATGAAAGCCGGTTGGGTGACTTTGGACCAGTCATGCGCGCTCTGCCCAACCTACCTCACAGGGTTGCGGTTGTGGGGAAAACAGGAGCAGGGAGTGGTATTAGGTATATTCACTGTCTTGAGTTATTTGTGAAAATAGTAAAGATGGGACAGAGAGAGAGAGAGAGACAGATTTCCAGATTGTCCATTCTTTGAAAACCAATGAGGGCTCATCTCTTTCTGAAGCTGAGAGTCAAATGTCATCCTTGATAGAATCCTATGACACTATGTAAGTAGCAAAAAGAGGAGTCAACATAATAGAGGGAGGGTCAGGGTGTGAAAAGGTTTTTTTTTAAGTTGGAGAAAGTAAATACGAAGAGCAGAAGTGACAAATTCAATACAAACTGAGTGTGCTGAGTAAATATAGAATTCAGATTAACAAGGAGAAGAAGGAAAATGAACTTTGGAGGTGAGAACTTGGTTGAAAAGAAGCATTTCTCACAGCAACATTTTTAAGGATGTCTTAAGCTTAGCCTGGATACATTATGGAGCAATAATTCTTGTTTTTAAAAAATAAAATTAAAAAAAAAACTTTGGAAAATGCGATTGTAGCTCCAGCCACTGAGTCAAAGATTACTGAATTCACATACATTAAAAGGTTTCGGGCAATCTCAGAAGGTCTCCAGAACGCAATGGGATTTTAACACATTACCATAATTAATTGATAAGTTACTTTTCTCTCATGTAAAACTCCATCTGCATAATCAGCCTGTCTTCTCTCACTTCCATCTCATCCCAATTTAAATCCTATGACAATCCAGACATTCTTTGCATCTGATGCAGTGAGTTGAGGTTCGCAAAAGCTTATGTCTTTTCACAAAATTTGTTGGTTGAAAAAGGTGCTGTCAGACTCCATTCTGATCCTGAATTCTAATAGCCCCATAACTATTTTCTCTATGTTTCCATAGGAATGAACTAGCATCAGTGGTGCTGTAGGTCCTCTTGTAAAAACATTTTTTTGGTAGTGACAAATATCCCATTTCTTTTTAATGAAGCCATCAGACCTTGAGTTCTCTTGATCTTGTTTTATTGTAAGCCACTGAGAGTCGTTTGATTCTGGCAGCAGATAAATCTAACAAATAAATAAATAAATACATCTTCTCATGGTTTCAGAGTGATTCACCAGAGCCTTTCTGCCATTAGGTGAATGGCTCTGACACATAGAGACAGAAATTTGGAAATGTTTGGGTTTGTGTTTTTTTTTTCTTTTTCTTCCACTTTTTAATAAAGCTGTAGGATCTCAAATCATTTTTGGAGAACTTCATAAAACAAGTAATGAGCTTGCTAAAATGGCTGAAAGCTAACTTAAATAGTTTTCTGATAAATTATTGTCACAACATTTTTTTAACCTCAGACTTTGAAAATATTCTCTTTTTGGGGAATTGGAGTAGAAAAGATTACCAGGAGAAAAAGAAGATAAAATATTGAGCTTCCTATTTGCTACCAACTACCTAGTGGGGAAAGGATTGGAGCACAAAGAAATATAATATTTAAATCCTTTAGTGAAAAAGACAAGGCATTTCTATCAACATGTCACTATTTAATCACAATGAACTGAAAATAAGACTGAAAATGTAATTCTGTTCTGAGAATTAATTGATAATTGTCCCTGTACCCTGAGAATGTTCACTTAGGTCCTCTCTTCTCTCCAAACAAGTAATTATTTTCAAGCATAAAAAGAAATTGCAGAAATTTTGCATCACCTTGGACCTGACATATATAACTAGACAATACAGCAAAGGGTCAGGAAAACAAATCAATTGTTGCTGTGTGTTCAGTTAATTTATATCTCACAAATGAAAGTAATTTATATTTGTTTGACATTCTTCAGAAAGTACCTCTACATATGGCTTGGGTTGTTTACGCTTTAAAAATGTATTGATATATTCCATAACCGAGATGAAACATTGAACTTAATTTGAATTTAAGGCTGTGATTAATTTCTAATTGAAACCAGGGTTATCCAAAAAATGTGGAAGGCCTTGGGTATTTGGAAATTCACCTATGCCAGCTGAGAGTAGAGTTATTAATTCTCTGTGAGTTCAACAGATGCAGCCCTTTTAAGACTTCATCAATACTTTAGAGAGAAACAAGCATTTATTGACATGGCTGCCACCATCCCAGACTGAAAGAGGGGAAAACTCTGAAACTTGGAAGAATGCAACTAAGCAGTTCTCAAGAAACTTAGCTAGTCCTGAAAATAATGGTTGTTTTCAGTTCAGTGTCTCTACTGTCCTCATCAATCATCACTGGAAGGCATTGGAGCAGCTCAGCCTAGCATAGCTTCTGTGATACTGTTGGGGTTTTTTTTGTGTGTGTGGTTGTTAATGGCTGCTTTCTCATCTAACCTGATGATCTACTGACTTAGTGTCTTCTTGAAAACAATGACAACAAAATTGGGAGCGAAGGTTAGTGGTTTTCAAAGTTTCTTTATTTATTTACTCAATTTTTATGGCTGCCCATCTCAAACAAGTGACTCTGGGTGGCGAACAATCATACAAGTTGCCATTTGATTGCTATTAAGACCTTCAACTGGTGATAATTAGATCTGTAAGATGGTGCAACTAGTTGGATAAGATCCCAGCATTCCTCTGCCATTGCCATTAATGTGATAAATATCTCCAACCAGACTGATCAGACCATATCGAATAACTCATGTGGCTCATTTAATTCAGCTTTGCAATGTAATCTGGTGGTGAGAAATGCAGAGATGTACTGTATGTGGAAAATTTCTATTATACTCATAGAAGTGCCAACACTTTCCCCCTCTTTGGCTTGTGTATAATACACAGATAATTCAACAGCTGAAGCTTTCCGAAAGACAGTTATAAAGAAATCAGGATAGGTGTACCTATCAGAAAAACATGCTTAGAAAAGGAGCGCATTTGAAATTGTGCCAAGTATGCCTAAAATGCAGGAAGCATATTTGTTTTTTATCATTTTTTAGCCATTTTTCATACGGGTGCTTTTTTAAAAAAATGCAAAAATTAGAAGCTGAATGTAATGCTTCTGAAGATAAATGATATGGAAGCTAGAAAGAGTTTTTTCCCCCCATTGTTGCTAATCCAAAACACAATTCTCCTGGCAGCAGCCACCCTCAGATCAAAAACAAAAAAAGCTAAGGGGTGGGGGAGAGAAGAGAGAGCAGAAGGAGTTGTGTTTGTGCCAACTAATGAAGCTTCTCTTAATTACAACTGATAGCAAACAAATATTGGCTATTCAGACTACAGCTGGAATTGTGCACAGTACAATTTGGAACTGTGCAGCTGTGAAATTGGACCTCGCAGGCACAGCTGGGGCTGAAAGAGCAAATGCTGGCCTGGGTGGGTGAGAGAAGGACAGGCTTGCAAGAAAGGAAAGCTCTGAAAGAGAGAGAGACATATGCTGTGGGTCTCCAATGCATACTCATTTCCACAGTTCCCACTTTGCAACGGTCTATAACACTCTGCACTTTATTAAAGATTAAACACATTTCTTTGGCTCCATAACGTCCTCAAAATACATTGCTCTCCAGTCTATAGCTGAAAGACATAAAGTTGAATACTTTTTCTATGGACTCACATCTCTTGGGTTTATCTCTCTCTCTCTCACACACACACACACACAGACAAACATAACTGGGCATGGGGAATGATGATCAGATTTAAAAAAATGGGATTTTCTACTATAATTCTACCCATTGTACTTCCTCAAGTCTAGGATGGACTTTTTCCTTCTCTTGAAAATTTGCAGAAGTGAATCCAATCAAATCTTGATTACAGTCACAGACCAGCAAAAGGAGAGTGGGGCACAGTCAGTTAAAAAGCATAGAAGAGCCTAAAATAATTGCGAAAAGCTAGAAGATATAAAAGCTGAATGTCTAAAGTAAATTTAAAACAGTATAAAAAAAGTATAAAACAGTCTAAAAGAATTTAGAAGAAAGTGTAGAACCATAAGGGTTGGTATGTGGAAGATGATACCAAATTACAGAGCACTCTGATATGGCAAACTAGGTGCATATTAGTTTAGCACATGTCATCATCCAACAAGTTCTGAGCATTGACCTAGCAACATTTTATGTTATAGTAGGGTTGGTATCCGAAATCAGCAGGGAGGTGTAGAATTGTCCTGTGCACCCTTTCCAAAGTGACTATCATGGAATATATCTGGATGTGGTTTATTGTGACTATTTTTAGATGTTCATTTGACTTTAGTGTTGTCTACCACTCTGGAAGTCTCTGATGGTTTCCCATTCAAGCACTAACAAGCCCTGATCCTGCCTAGCTTCCAAGTCTAGATAAGGTCAACCAGATGCCACCACCTACTGAGAAACTCTATCCAAACTTACTTTGAACTAGACTTGCCAATGAGTTTTGCCTAAAGCAAAACCTGTAAACTTCCTGCTTAGAAGAATCATTCAAGAATTTTCAAAGGAAAAAAAATAGTTAACAAAGCTAATAAGATTTCCTATAGGGCCTGTTTGTATCCCAATAAATAGCAATCTGTTAAACTGTGGTAACTCTAACATCAGTTCTGGAGAAAAATATTCCTGCTGGTGCTGCCCTGAATGGTGCTGTGAAGTCCTGAGCAAAGCTGGGCAATATAAGCAGGCAGAATGCCAGTCATGTTTCCCCAGTGGAATGCAAGATGTCCCATTGTTAGACATGGAATTTTGCGTGGTTCCACCTTCCTTAACAATTTTTCCATGTTGTCTTTCTACAATAGAATGCTTCATGGCATTTGATTGCACCAAGAAATGCAAATAGTTACAGAATCACATCCCATCATTCTAAAAACACTCACCCTAGTCTGCCCCAGCTTCATGAAGATTCTAGTGATCCCTTATGAACCCAATGTTGGTGTGTCATTGGAAAGGGTAAGGCAAGCAGGAGTATCATAATGCATTATCAGTTGCTAATTCAGACAAAAAGTAGAGGAAGGAATGATTACTAATAAGGAACATACTGTTTGTTTGTGTGTGGGTGTGTTTCTTCATTTGCTAGGGTATTCACTCCATTCCAGTTCCCAGGACCTTGGGAAGAAGTATCAGTCTAACCGACGCAAAACACTGTTTGGTTGTGTCAATCTGCCCTTACAGTTGGGCAATGCTCCTAGCTATGATTTGGTTTAGCAAAGTTTGCAAAAAGTGTTTGGGGAGCCATCTAAATGGAAAGCACTCTGTAAATGTGTGAGACTGCTATTGCTATTATCACCATCAGCATTTGTCAGCATTATTATCATTAGACCCCCTCAGATACAAGCCAGCTGTTGACTTAGCTGTAAGGAAGGTCTTTCAAAACGAGAATGGTGCCTGCTGCTAGATATGGTAGCCAAAACCCCCCATCATGCTGAGACCCAGTTTTGTAAATGTTATTTCTATTCTTCATTGACTTCCCGGTGCGTCCTTTCCAATCGTTTTGATTGCCTGCCTATTTCATGAGGGCAAGTCAGGGTTTTGTGCTCTTCTCTGATTGCTTTGATCTAAACAAAAGAGGGAACCCCACCAGCAACAACCAAGAGAGTAATAATAGCAATGAAAGACTCACAGGTTCTCACTAGCCAGGGTTCGGAACATGAAGTTGAACTCTCGGGGATTTAACTGGTGAGTCCAAGCACTGGAGGGGTAAAATTACTACTAGCCCAGTACTTACGTCACTGTAGCAGTAAGGGAAAGAAGAGGAGGAGGAGGAGGAGGAGATGACAAATGAGACCGCCACATTGACTTTCTTAAATGTGCATCAGCATGGATCTTGGAACAGTCTGATTTCCAAAGACGACAGCTAAAATTGAAAGGAAGCTGTGCTCTTGAAGGCTTATAATTAGTTGTTGATTGGACAAAACCAGATCACAGTCAAATATTTCATATAAGTCAATATAATGGAAGATGAACATTTTGTTTCCATATAATCAAGATATGCATACATACACGCATACATGTACCTACTTGCTAACCAAGACACAGTTTTCCCTGATGTAGGATTAAATCCAGAAGTGGAATGACAGTGCAGATTTAAAATGCATGGTCTATGCTTAACTTTCATTCTTACTAGAGAGCAAAAAATAATTGCTTCACAACATATGGACATTTTCAGTTTAGAACACGCTTTTACAATGTAAAAAATAAGTTCTATTATCTCATCATCACTGGTTCACTGATTTTGCCATGCCAGCTTCCAGTGCCTGTGAAATTTCCATAATTAGATCTTCAGCATTTATTGGTGTCTCCAGATATACTTAAGCAAGGCAGACTTGCATTCTCAAAAGTAACATTTCTGGCAAAATATCAATACCATTCATTGCTCCTCTCTCATAATATCCAATTCAATTTGTATATCTCATAGTGCTTTGATTAGCGTATTGTGCTTTGATAGGTCATTTCAACGAGCCATAGTTAAATTACTGAGTTTAATATGATTGTTGAATCTGAATCCAAGAATTTTCCATATTTTCTAATGCTTTATTTTATTCTTAGAGCTTAGGCTTTGTGCATTTAGCACTTAGCATTATCAGTGCTAAAAGGGAGTGGGGTTTACTCTCAGAGGGCAAATCCCACTCCCTTCTAACACTGTTATGTTCCCTAATTGAGTCATGAAATGTCTGCAAAAAAACAACCAAGGTCAGAGAGCACCAAGGACTCTACAGTTCAACTCTGAGCTACAAATACTCTGTTCACTGATAACTTTTGTCCTTCTTGGAAGTCAGATCAGCTACACGAAATTTGCAAAGCCTTTATACATTCTTCCATAGACTAAACAAACTCCTAACTTCTTTGGCCTCACCTTTTTGGGAAAATGGCATTTCTCAAGAG